>JADRCD010214271.1:55650-71817 GCA_019843815.1 Montemys delectorum | reverse complement strand
AAAAAAAAAAAAAAAAAAAAAAAGGGTGCCCGGAGGAATCCAAAGAGGTGCATCTGATCCTTTGGAGCTGGAGTTCTGGAAGATTGTGAGCCATTGTGTGTGTGCTAAGAATCAGGTCCAGAGCCTCTGCAAGAGCAAAAGGTGTTTCTAACTGCTGAGCTATGTCTCCAACCCCATTGGGGAAAACCCCTTCTGAGCACCTCCCGGTCCTTGCTTCTTTGTGTGTCAGCTAACCTGGCACCTTCAATGTCTGAAGGAAAAGTGGCACAGAGCTAGGGTAGATCCCCTGCAGGCATACAAGAGGGAAAGCAAGGGCCTCCGGATGAAACAGAAAGCCTTTTAGAGCAACAGAGACCCAGCTTTAACACACACACACACACACACACACACACACACACACACACACACACACTCTCACATACGCACCCCAAAACTCAGCCTAAACCCAACTGTTCCTGGCCATGGACACAGGCCCAGCACACAGGTCATCTGAGGGCAATGCTCGGGGCATCCAGCCAGCCACCAGGCGGAAGGGAAGGAAGCTGCAGCGAATGTCAGCGTCCTCGCCCAGCCCTCCACCTTCTGAGCAAGTCCAATATCCATGCCTCTGTGAGGTAGACCAGGGGACCTCACAGGCTCCTTCTAGACCAAATCGCCGGGGTCGGGGGCAGACAAGGAGCAGCCATGGATAAGTGGCCAGCCTTGTTCTCTCCTTTCTGAAGCACTAACAAAAGCATCAGAATTGTCCCATTTTCCAGCTTCATCGTCTCCCTGTCCTTTTCATGCTGTATATTACAAACCTGAAGCCCAAGCCTTATTTTATTTTTATTTATTTATTTTTATGTGTATGTGGTATTTGGACTATATGTATGTATTTTGCATGATGTGTGTATAGTACAGTCCTCTCAGATATCAGAGGCAAGCATCAGATCCATTAGAACTGGACTTGCAAGTAGTTGTAAGCCACCAATGTAAATGCTGGGAACTGAATGTGGGTCCTTTGCAAGAGCAACTAGGGCATCAACCAATGAGCTATCTCTTCAGCCTCCCAACTCTCTCTCCCTTTTTTTTTTTTTTTTTTTTTTGTTTTGTTTTTTGAGACAGAGTTTCTCTGTATAGCCCTGGCTCTCCTGGAACTCACTCTGTAGACCAGGCTGGCCTCAAACTCAGAAATCCACCTGCCTCTGCCTCCCAAGTGCTGGGGTATTTAAAGGCATGCGCCACCACTGGCTAGCTGCCTCCCAACTCTTTTGTAAAAAATTGAGTTTGTTTATCTTACATGTGTACTCTTTCTCCTGAATGTGGGGGTGGGGTGCAAAAGTGAAGGTCAGAAGATAATTTGCAGAGGGTGATTCTCTTTTTTATTATGGGTCCTGGGAATCGAACTCAGGTCATCAGGTTTGTTGGTAAGCACCTTTTCCCAAAGGGCCATCACGCTGGCTGGCAACCTTTGCACTGAAAATCCTGCTACCATTGGCTACCTGGTTCAAATGTCATGTGATGCAAGGAGTAGCTCTTATTTGAGTCGGCTGTGTGTCTCTCTTAGGGATGAGCTGTCTGCCACACCAGGGCCAAATCATCCCTTCTTATCCCCTGCTCTGCCCATGCCACTCACTCTCCTGACCTGGAATGGCATTGGCACCCCACTCAGGCACTCTTCACCTCACTCTGCAAGGCTTGCATAGATAGATGCAACTCTCTGACTCTGCCGACACATGCTTACCAACTTCATTTGTTGTCCGGCTTTTGTAATCCCTGGAGCCACCTTGTAAAGCTTCTTTGCTTACAGCCTTAAGAAAACAGAAGGTCTGTCGAGATAGCTCTGCGGGTAAGAGCACTGACTGCTCTTCTGAAGGTCCTGAGTTCGGATCCCAGCAACCACATGGTGGCTCATGACCACCTGTAATGAGATCTGACGCCCTCTCCTGGTGCGTCTGAAGACAGCTACAGTGTATTACGCTGGAGCAAGCGGGGCAGGAGCGAGCGTGGCCGGCAGAGGTCCTGAGATCAACAGCAGCCACACACATGATAGCTCACGGCCATCTGTACAGCTACAGTGTACTCATACACATAAAATAAAAATTAAAAAAAAAATCTTTAAAAAAGAAAAAAAAACCAGAAGCTCAGACTGAAGAACCAGTCAGGATTTCCACTCAGCTTTATGTTACTTAAAGCAGTCCTGCATCTATTCCTATCCATAAAGCCAATATTCGAGCATGAGATAGCACCAACTTTGAAGAGAGTCTTAGGTTTTTGTTCATTTGTTTTTTGAGACAGGTTTTCTCCTTGTAGCCCTAGCTGTCCTGAAACAGCTAACAGTTAGTCCTGGAGCAGGCTAACCTTGAACTCACAGAGGTCCTCCTGCCTCTACCTCCTGAGTGCTGACATTAAAGGTGTGCACCACCACGGGGCATAGTCTTAGTTCTTTTTTGTTTTGTTTTGTTTTGTTTTGTTGTGTTTTTGTTCTTTGTATCCCTGGCTATTCTGAAACTCATTTATAGACCAAGCTGGCCACCAATGCACAGAGATCCACCTGCTTCTGCTTCTCCCATGCTGGGATTAAAGGTAGACTCAACTGCTGTGCTGCTGCTGCCGCCACGACCGGCCGCTGTCCCGGATAGCCTTAGGTTTTATAGCAAGGAACTTAGAATAGGGGGATCCAAGGACTTGCCTAAGGGTATCCCCTTTGCCTGGTTTCCACATGCCAGCTACTACTATGTGCAGAGGTTCCTCACTGGGGTAACATTTGCTGGGGATACTCAGTTGCAGGCAACCTGACACCCAAGGACATACCAGTTTAGCTGTACAGGACGGTCTAGCTCTAGACAGCGGTGACTTCCATCTTTCTCATATACAAGAATTTAGTGCTGAGTGGCACTGCCCTGATGCTACATTTCTCCAGTCATGGCCCAGGCCACTCCCACCCCCTGGAGTCTCCTCCTCATGAGGTACTTCATATTCTAAAGCTGCTCCTTAGGCTCAGCTGGGGCTGTGGGTATCTAGAATCTAAAAGTCCATTCCTTTTCCCACTAGTCTCTTCTCTTCACCTTCTTTCTTTTTTGGAACAGGCTGAGCACCAACTCACTACATGTCTAAGGATGGCCTTGAACTGGTCCTCCAGCCTCCACCTCCGGAGTGCTGGGACTACAGGCACACTCTACCACACCTGGCAGTATTCTGTGTCGGGACTGTACCTAGGACCTTGTGCGTGTGAGCGCTCGGCAGGCACCCTATCAGCCGAGCTTCATCCCTGTTTCTGCTCTGACCTAGGGTGTGCTCCCGGCCTTGGGGAAGCAGGCCCATAGCATGCTGCTGTCAGCATAAAGAGGCAAGAGCTAGAGGGCCTTCTGTGTTTACTACAGGAGGTCTTCTTACGCTCGCCTACTTCTCCTTCTCTCCTTTCCTTCCTTCTTCCCCTTTGTCCAGTGCTTCCTGGGTTAGTCACTTCTGTGTGCTAAGTAAGCACAGGGGCTCACGCCTCATCAGGCAATTCTGGCAGAAGGCAGATTTTTTTTTTTTTTTTTTTTTTTTGTTTAAGGCCCCCCCGGCCCCCAAAAAAAAAAAAAAAAAAAAAAAAAAAAACTCTTCTCCTCTCCTCTCTCAGCTTTCAGTGCTCTTGCCCCTTTCTCTCTCTCCCTCCCCTCCCCCCTTTTCACAGGGCAACTTCCCCGGCCTCTGTCCTTGGGGCCAGAGCAGCTTCCTGATAAACCTGCCTTTAATATAATCTAAAAAACAAGCAAACAAACAAACCAGCACCACCACCAACACCCAGACTTCTTGGGGCTGAGAGATGGCTAAGAGCACGTGCTAGTCTTCAGGAGAATCAAAGTTCCAATTGTGGCAGCTACATGGAGCTCACAGCTGTCCCGTACCACTAGTCCTAGGCGGGGGTCTGACCCTCTTCTGGCCTGCAAAGGCACTGCATGTATTCGATGCACAGATATTCATGCAGGCAAAAACACCTGTACACAAAGAACTAAATAAATAAAGTAAGGATGTCTGTGATAGGTCGCATGCTAATAAAGGTGTAATGAAAGAGGTTTTAATGCAATGGTAAGATAAATGTATCTGATAAGAACACAAAGAGGAACACCTGAGCCAGTGGTGATGGGAGGGGCCGTGGCCCTCCCGTGAGGGTGGGCTTAGAGGTGGAAGGGGATCCCAGGGGAGTGAGTGACAGCTGCAACCGCAACCCAAGCAGCAGGCACACAGGAGGACAGGAGTGCTTTGATGACTGTGAACCTACTCAGATACCCTCAGCCCAGAGACATGTTCTGGAGGTCCTGAAAAGGTCAGATGCGTTTGAGATCTGTGCCGTTTGCCCTAGGAAACTGGGGTTTGAAAGTCACAGTAGGGGAGGGTCTAGGTGGGAATGTGGTTCAGGAGGGCAGATCAATATGAGAAACAGGAAAAATGGGAAGTGGTCAATGATTGCCTGGATGGTGGGGGTGAGTGAGCAGAGGGGCAGAGGCTGCAAGTTTCCCAGCTGCAATGGCCAGAGGGATGACTGACAGCTGATACCAGTGTGTGCGAGCTGTTCTCAGCCACCCAGTACTCTCTTGCTTGCAGATAAATCCCAGCTTGAGAGTAGGACATACCCATGCTGTCTGTCCTCCCTCACAGCTGCTCTGTAGGGTACTGTCTTAGTTAGGGTTTCTATTCCTGCACAAACATCATGACCAAGAAGCAAGTTGGGGAGGAAAGGGTTTATTGAGCTTACTTCCACATTGCTGTTGATCACAAGGAAGTCAGGACTGGAACTCAAGCAGGTCAGGAAGCAGGAGCTGATGCAGAGGCCATGGAGGGATGTTCCTTACTGGCTTGCTTCCTCCTCCTGGCTTGCTCAGCCTGCTCTCTTATAGAACCCAAGACTTCCAGCCCAGGGATGGCACTACTCCTTTGATCACTAATTGAGAAAATGCCCCACAGCTGGATCTCATGGAGGCATTTCCCCAACTGAAGCTCACTTCTCTGTGATAACTCCAGCCTGTGTCAAGTTGACACACAAAACTAGCCAGTACAGGTACGCACATGGACCCAATTCATTTTACCCCTAGTGAATCAAAGAGGAACAATCTGTATATAGGTCTAACTAAGCCAACGCAACCAAATGTACACATGTCACCCAAGGCCGGGTCCAGTGGTTCATACCTATAGTCCCAGCATTTGAAAAGAACAGAGGCAACGACTTCTCAAGAGTTCAAAGTCAGCTTTGGCTACATCGTGGGCACCATGCCAGCATTTAGAGTGAGACCCTCTGTGACACATACCTGTGAAGGAAGCACCTTTGGAAGGTAGGGTAGCTGGGTAACAAGTCTGGAGCTTGCTTGGCCTGGGCTACGTAGTAAGCTCTTGTGCACACACACACACACACACACACACACACACACACACACAGTCACTTCCAACCTGTTATGGCTATTTGCTACTCCTGTGGAGAAGCAGTGAATGAACCTCATTCCTGTTTGTGTAATAAGCTCTTGTACACACACACACACATACACACACACACACACACACACACACACACACACAGTCACTTCCACCTGTTATGGCTCTTTGCCATTCCTGTGGAGAAGCAGTGAATGAACCTCATTCCTGTTTGTGGGGAACGGGCTGTCCTTGGTTAGAGTCTTTCTCCCAAAGTCCCACTAGAGAGAGGGCGAGAGGGAGTCCATTCTCTTAGCAGATGTTCTAGGTCCTCGAGAGCACTGAACTCTGAACCCTAAACCTCATAGTTAAGTTGCTTCTGTTTGCAGTGAAGGACACTGGCTAATTCTTCAGTGTCCGAGGTCCATGCAGGAAATGAGGAAAGTACAAGTTGTGTTGACAGGACAGGAGGTGGTCAATGAGCCACCGAAGAGGCTTCTTCACAGGTGAGGAGCCTGGTGGTCATTTTGTGGGAGGCAACGCTTTAAAGTACATGCGTCTTTTAAAAAATTCATGTGTATGTGTCAATGTGAGTTTATGGCAACAACAACAACAACAACAACAAAACAAATGCAAGATCACTCAGACAAATGAGCCAGGGACAGACCAAGGGACACAAAGACTTCATCAACGGAGGGGTCAAAAGTGAGTCAGACCAGCAGGCAGAAAGTGACCTCTAAGCGGTGGGAGAATCCCAGCAAAGATGAAGGTCCAAAAGGAAAGTGAGCCGAAAAGGGTGGGGTGGTCCTTCCTGGAGGCAGGTTATTTCCGGCTTGTTCTGGGGACTGTGGCATCTGCACACAATAGCCCCCCTTACCGGAAGCTCCTTCCTGTTCCCTCCTGATGTCTGAGAACTTTCACAGCCTTGATCCACATTAGAAACACAGGTTCTAGGCCTGCACTTCACCACATCACACTCTGCAAACGCTGCTATTTTTAGGAGCTAACCTGTTACTTAGCTCTGAGAGCTACTCGGCTGTTTAGCTATGACCACAAGAGCCTACGTGAGAAAAATTAAAAAGTGGGCTTCATCAAAGCACGAGGCTTGTGTGCCTCAGTAGACACTACCAAAAAACACAATGCCACTACTCAGGAGGCTAAGGCAAAAGCGTCAAAAGTTCCAGGCTGTCCCCTGCTACACAGAATTCACGGTCAGCCTGGACCCCATGAGAACCTGTCTCAAAATAGGGGTGTGTGTAGGGAGCTGGAAAGATGGCTCAGCACTTAAGAGCTGCTGCTCTTATAGAGGACTGGGGTCTGGCTCCCTGCACCATGTCAGGTGGCTTACAACCACCTCTAAGCCCAGCTCCCGAGATCTGATACCCTCTACTGGTGTCAATAGGAACCTGCACACATACCCCAATCCCAGACACACATGAATACACACATATCATTAAAAATAAGAATATCTTAAAAAAACAAGACAAAAGGGCTGGAGAGATGGCTCAGCGGTTAAGAGCACTGACTGCTCTTCCAAAGGCCCTGAGTTCAAATCCCAGAAACTACATGGTGGCTCACAACTACCTGTAATGAGATCTGACGCCCTATTCAGGAGCGTCTGAAGACAGCTACAGTGTAACTATATATAATAATAAATCTTTGGGCTGGAGCGAGCAGAGTTGACGATCAAGCAGGGCCAACCGGGAGTGAGCAGAGGTCCTAAATTCAATCCACAACAACCACATGAAGACTCAGAACTATCTGTACAGCTACAGTGTACTCATATTCATAAATTCATAAATAAATAAATCTTTTAAAAAAAGTATATCCCAACTACCAAAAGGACTCTTGTAAGTCATTAAGAGGTTAAACTACTCAAGCGAGAAGAAGGCAAACTGTGTGAATAGACACTTTCTTAAGCAAAGACTCAGACAGCCATGAACCATAAAGGATAGTGCCAGCATCAGCCTTTGAAGCCGGGCATGCCATCACAGGCACAGTGAGTGAGGCAGCCATGCTGTCACAGGCACAGTGAGGCAGCACTCTATGGGCATGAGGCTGGCAACAATGACAATGGCAGATTCCCTTGAATGGATAAACAAAGTGTCACCACAATGAAATGAAGTGTTGCTTAGTCATATGAAGGAAGCGTGGATGCATGCTGCGATCTGGTTGAACCTTTGAACACGGTGCTGAGTAACAGAGGTGAGTCACAGAGACTACACATGGAGAATGTAGTCACAGAGACTCACCATCACTGTGTAGACAGTAGATCTGGGAGCCTACGGCTGCAGGCAGGGCAACTAGGAGAAGACAGGGGGCTTTCTTCTGAAGGCGTGTTCTGGAATTTGGTGTGGATATACAACCTTATCATTACACAAAGACAATTCTGACTTGTGCATTGGACTGGATGAGTTAGCTTGCTGTATGTCATAGTTAGCTTTAGCTGTCAACTTGACACAAACCTAGAGAAACCGCAAAGAGCAAATCTCAACTAAGCAGGTGCCTTCATCAGGCTTACCTGTGGGCATATGTTTAAAGCTTTTTTTTTTTTTTTTTTTTGATTCCTGATTGATGTGGAAGGACTCAGCTCACTGTCGGTCTGGGCTGTGTAAGAAAGCTAACTGACCATGAACCCAAGCAAACCAATAAGCAGCATTCCTCCCATGGTTTCTGCTTCAAGCCCCCTCCTTGGCTTCCCTCCATGATGGGCTGTAACCAATAAGCAAAAATGAACCTCCTCTCAAAGCTGTTTTGGTCATGGTGTTTACTCCAGCAACAAAAAGAAACATTTTTTATTTTTTTAATGTGTGATAAAGAAACTGTTAAATGTGTTGTTGAAAACCTCATTTATTTGTTAGTAAATAATCCAACACCTTCTCAAAGCATAAAGGATGGTAAGTCCCTGCTCGTTTAGTGTCCTGTGTGCTTGTGGGACTGTAGAGGGTTGGACCTTTTGGAATCTTGACTTGGGTTTCTTGCTATGGAGCACTTCAACTGCACCGAGTCACACTCTGTCTTCCCTGCTGGGAGCATCTCTCCTTTCTGCTGTCTGAATCTCACTGCTAAGGTACCAGGACAGCCAACTCTAAACATCAGAGGCTGCTCTCCCCATACTCTCCTGATCCCTTCTCAGCATCAGGAACAGTGAACACGAAGAGCTAAAGAAGCCGCTAGGGGCATGCACTCATTTCTCCATTCTGGGTGCACAAACTTCATGCAAGGCAGGGCTTGGCTGGCTGGCAGCTCTGGGACAGTTTTGCCCTGGATTATCAAACAGGAGTGCTGGTGAAGAAAGGCTAAGATTTTCCTTGGCCAGGCAGTGGTGGCGCACGCCTTTAATCCCAACACTTGGGAGGCAGAGGCAGGCGGATTTCTGAGTTCGAGGCCAGCCTGGTCTACAGAGTGAGTTCCAGGATAACCAGAGCTATACAGAGAAACCCTGTCTCGAAAAACCAAAAAAAAAAAAAAAAAAAAAAAAAAAAAAGGGGTTTTCTTAGATGAAAACTGTTATCTACTATGGATATGAGAACAGGAGTTAATAGATACATCCTGAAATAAAACGAACAACTGGATTAGAAAAATAACAAAGTCAGCTTTATTTTAAAAGTGCTTGAGATAAAAAAATAACGGCAGTACAAAGACAGCACACACCCAAGATTGGGGGTGTATGAGGGGTCAAGGGGATGTGCATAACAGGATGGATGACAGGTCAGCATCTGAGAAAGTCAGAGCCTAGACCACAGTCAAGATGTCACCTTATTGCTTACAGGTTCTTCATAAAGGTGTTTACCTGCAGGAAAAGAAGATCTAATGTACACTGCAGTCTGTGTATGTGACTGCAGTCCCATGAGCATTTATGAGTAGAGGAAACATGATATGCCCAGGGTCAGACAGCAGGGAGTGGCAGCTGGGAAAAAAACCCCATGTTGTCTCCTGTCCCCCACTTTAGAACACCTTACAGGAGGAAGTCAGCCAGCCCCCACATGCTGAGAGTCAGCTAACTGACGGATACTCCCCAACCCAGTGCACTTTAGAGCTGGGGATTTTATTTGTGATTTGTCTACGATCTCAGGGTTTTGGAGTATGAAATCCAATTTGAAGCACAAAGCAAAAGGATCTGACGCAGAGGCCGGGAAGACGAGAGCTCTGCACTGGGAATCGGGAAAAGCTGAGGCTCTGCTCACCTGTCCCATAAGCTCTTCTTGTTTGGCGACATTTTCAGAGAAATCTTCACTGACATTTAGCACCAGCACTGGCACATGCTGCAGAGCTTCAAAGTGGAGCCTGGAGGAGCAAGAGGGAAATGCTAGGGTAATGTCACTCACCTTCCTCAGGACCCATCCAGAGTCTCCAGACTAAAGCTACCTATAGAGTGGACGGCTGGTGGACAGAGGACACTAAAAAAATGTCAATCAAAACGAACATTTTAGCCGGGCGGTGGTGGCGCACGCCTTTAATCCCAACACTTGGGAGGTAGAGGCAGGCGGATTTCTGAGTTCGAGGCCAGCCTGGTCTACAGAGTGAGTTCCAGGATAGCCAGGGCTACACAGAGAAACCCTGTCTCAAAAAAGCCAAAAAACAAAACAAAACAAAACAAAACCCGAACGTTTTTCTAAACAATTTCAGTCCTCCATCCTGAGCTAATGGTGACAAACATTCATCACAAGGTACAATCTAGAGGAAAGGAAGGAAGGAAGGAAGGAAAGGAGGGAGAGAGAATCCAACAGATGCCCCTTGGGACCAATGGGCTCTACTCCATGTGCCATCTAGCCGAGAGATGCTGGGCACGTCCCTTGCAGTTCCGCCATGAGCTAAGGCTGTGCTCAGAATGGTGGCAGAGGCTTTGGTCTGTGTGTTACATACTTACTTGGTGGTCTTGTTAATAAACCAGTCTTCGTGCTGACCATGTAGCTGTTTAAGATAGGCCAGCTCAATGCCTTTCTCTTCTTCTCTGCCCCTCTGGTACAGTCTCTCCATACAAACCTAAAAGACAATCGCCCTGCTGTTACATTTCAGACACAAAATGTCTGTGTGCCCTCTGTGGTACCACAGCCCATGACTCTGCATCAGCTGCCTTGTTCTCTTGCTCAGAGCACTGGTACCATGTTGTCCACTTCTGCGTCAGACTGCTCTTCCTTGGATTAGCTTCAGCTGGTTAATAGCGAACACCATCCACCCATCCAGCCACACTGGGGGCCTGAAACTACCCTTCATTCTCTTCCTCCCGAGCACATCAAGAAGCCAGGAGATTCTAATCTCTCTAGCCGGTCCTGCCCTCTCACCTCTGCCTTGGCGCTCATGCCTCTCATCTGGACACCTCAAGAGCTGCTGCTTTCTGTCTCCTGGAGGTGAAGAAGTGCACGGAGAGAGCACAGGCCTTAGGTCAGCCAGCGATCACGCACGCAGCAAGAAGTTTTGGTGGGCTGCCTATCTTTTCTCCATCCTCCACCCGCCCGCAGGTAGCTGAGACAAGCACGTTAATTAGGATTGCCAAAAGCCATTCTGTCCTTCCAGTATGCCCCTCACTCCAGCCTTCTATGGTTCTCGTGCCCCTGCTTAAAATACTTTGCTCCACAGACTCTTTACCAGCTACAGGCATAACCAAAGACTTCCAGAAGTTATGAACTTGCCATCCTCTTGCCTCAGCTTTCCAGGTGATGGGATTATAGGCATGCACCACTGTGCCTGGCTTGTGAGTGCCACTCTACTTATAAAGTAGTAAGCAATTTGAAACATCTCTCGATCAAGTACTCACTCTGGAGTAGATGAAGGTAACACAAAATGAAATGAAACCTGGGTCTTGACACTGAGGCCCCCCCCCCCGCCCCTTTGCAGAGCTCCACTCTGCCTCCACTTGCAGATCTGAGGGTCTCTGCCTCTGAGAACTGTGATTCCTTCCCACAGCACATAAGGCCACAGTACTTGTCCTCAACTTCCTCAGTCCCTCCCTTGCTCATGGCTTCAGCCAGATTTGGCCTCTTTCCTGTGGGGCAAGCCAAGCTCCTTCACACTTCAAAACCTCTGCTCCAAATGTTTGTTTTGCCTGAATTGCCCTTGTTCCTCTTTCTGCCTGGTCAAATACTTCATTATTCAACGTCAACTGTCCTCAGAGTGTGGGCAGATTAACCCGCTGACTTAGGACTCCCCCCGCCCCCATGTCCCATCTTTCCCTTAAGGAAATGAAACTATGCAAACAAATTCTCTTTAGCACTTTCCTTCCCCAGCCCGCTTGCCAAGTTTTATCTTGACTTTACTTTTTGAGGTAGTTCTAGGTGTGCTCCAGGCTGACCTCCAGACCCTCCTGACTCTGGCTGCTCAGTTCTCCTCACTCCCAGCACTGTGACTGAGCTTTTGGGGCAGTTTATGTATATGCACATATGTGTTCTTGACTCCATCTTCTGAGAACTGAGAGACACTGCATATTCTGTTCTTAGGCTTTGTCTCCTCACTTAACAGTGGTTTACTGTTCTCACTTAGCACGGTTCACACCTAGAAATCTAGCACTGAAACCTGAATACTTCTTGTGAGTTCCAGGCCAGCTAGGCTATGAAGTGTTAAGACCTCATCACAAAAAGGCAACAACAAAGAAAACCAACCAGTACAGTAAGTACTCTGTTTTATAGCATGCCTACTCAGCCAGGCCCCTCTAATAAGCACTCAGCCATCTCCAATGCTTGGCTACTACAAACAGTGATACATGTACCAGGGCAGTCTGTCTGTGTGCCAGCGTATCTATGGACTCAACTCTAAGACCGGGATTAGCAGGGTAAAAGGCATGAGCTTTTCCTGCTACAACTGCCCAACTGTCTCCTCAGAGGTTAACCATGCTACATTCCCACAAGCAAGCAGCTTCAGCTAAGTTACTTAACTTTTCCTCTGAGAGAAAAACATCTTCTGAATTGGAATAAATTAATATTTTAAAAAATATAATACAACCATGTTTTCAAATACACACAAGGCCAGAACAATTCTTCCAACAGTTATTTATAATTATTACCCATTGACTACAGACAACTATTGACACCAGCCTGAACCTATTAAAATTAGTTAGCATTTCCCTTTTTATTATTAATCTGCTAAATTGAGCAAACTTTTCTTCCCTCTAAAGTCTAGGCAAAGTCCTATTTTGAGTATTTGCCATAATTCTTACTTTACTGACATGATTATAATGAATTATTTTAAAATTCATGGGACAGTTTTATCCTGGCCCCACATAATTCCAGTGCACATGGGAGCACATACTAAACTGTGAAGGGAAGCAGGTGTGCGGAGAAGTGCAGGGAGGGACCCTGTGGCCAAGCTTCCCGACTTGCCAGGCTGTGACTGTCGAAGGCTCTGCTCACTACGCCCTCTAGCCTCAAGCTCAGGTTATACTTGTTCCCATGCAGCCCAAGCACTCTGTCCAAGCTTCACTGTCCCAGACAGGGATGGGCATCCCAAGTCACATAGCCAGCCACATTCTCTCTTCTTGACTCCAAGGGGGAGGGGAACACAAGCCTAGCCATTTTTCCTCCAATTATTACTATCGTGATTGCCAGCTTCCTTGACTTTAAGGGGAGGATAGGTAGAGAGGGCCTGAGCCCATCTCACAGATTCTAAAGCCAGCATTTGTAGGATGTACTGGGTACTGGCTTCAGTATGTGTCCTGCTCATCCTTTGGTGTTCCTGGGTTCCTTTATCTAACACCATCCAAACAGCACTAAAATCTCAAATTAGTCCCAAAAAGTCTCATTATGAGATGAAAAACTTCAATTGGTCTCTTCTAAAGAAGGGACAAACTAGCCCCCAATGACAACCCTATTACTACCACCACCCTGCCACTTCATACAGGCCCCTGAATGGACATTAAGAAGGAAGGTAACTAAAAAAAAAAAAAAAAAAAGACAGAAGGTAACAGAAGGTAAGGGAGACTTGCTTGCTTTATGGATCACAGGGTCTGGGTCAAACCTCCATACCACAGAATCAAAAAGTCAAGGAGCTCTATTTTACTCCCAAGAAGGACTCAGCCCATTGGCTCCTCTGCTCCTCCCAGCAATGTTGCCCTGGCCCTGAGAAAACCCACCCTGTTCTGTATCTCTCAGAATAGATTAGGTTAACAGTCTTCCTTCTCCCAGCCAAAGCCTTCAATCCCTGCTCCTCTAATGCAGCCACCTTAGGAGTCCCTCTACCTTGGCCTACATCTCCACTCTCCCTGGAAAGCCGCCTCAGCACAGCCTGCCATCCTCTGTAGGAACAGGCTCCTCTTTTCCACTCCGGGGCTATTTTCGACCTGTAAAGTCACCAGCCTTTACAATTTGCCTCTATTCCTCCTTAGCAAGAAAGGCCACGGAGAGCAGCTCGTCAGTGTGTCTCACAGGCCAAACCACTACACTTTACAGACAACTCTTCTTGGCTCTTAAATCTTTCGAATATCTAGTTCAATTTTATTTGGACCTGAAACTTCGTCTAGACTCTCTTACTCCCTGCTGTGATCTAACTTCTGTATTATAATTCAGGTACTCTCCATACACAAAGTCCTGATGTGGCTGGCAAGATGGCTCAGCAGGCAACCTGTACTGGCAAAGAAGGACTGATGACTTAAGTTCCATCCCTGAAACCCATGGAAGGATGGAAAGAGAGAAGAGAAGCTAAGTTGTCCTCTGCCTCCCAGGGGCTGGGGCTAAGGTCGTGCCCAACTGAGAGAGAGAGAGAGAGAGAGAGAGAGAGAGAGAGAGAGAGAGAGAAAGAGAGAGAGAGAGAGAGAGAGAGAGAGAGACAGACAGACAAAGATGAAGAGGAGTTGCTAGAAAAGGAGGAGTAAATGTCATATTAGAAAAAAAAATGTGAGGCTGGAGAGATGGCTCAGTGGTTAAGAACACTGCTTTCAGAGGTCCTGAGTTCAATTCCTGGCAACCAAGTGGTGGCTCACAACCATCTGTAATGGGATCTGATTGCTCTCTTTTGGGGCTACAGTGTACTTATATATGTAAAATAAATAAATCTAAAAAGAAGAAAGAAAGGGAGGGAAAGAGAGGGAGGGAGGGAGGGAGAAAGCTGGCCAGCCAGGTTACAGTGGGGCACGACCTTAGCCCCAGCCCCTGGGAGGCAGAGGGCAGGCAGAGTCTGTGAGTCTGTGAATCTGAGGCTACATAGTGAGTTCCAGAATAGCCAGAGCTACATTGTGAGACCATGACTCAAAAAACATTTTAAAAAGATTAAAAAAAAAAGGCAAGAACCCACAAATCCAGTCCTAGGTACACTCAGAAGCCCTCTCCTGCCCCTTCCTCCTGGTCCTCCTATAGGGCCCATGCAATGTGACATGATAGAACTCTCTCACTTGTTCTCAGACTCTGCCTTGGGCTCCCTTCTGTCCACAAGTTCATCCCCAGCCTGCAGACAGCTGGCTTGCTTTCTGCAACAATGGGCGTACTTGGCATCTGACCATACTTGCAAAGTGTTTCTCAAAAGTTCACAGCAGTATCTCTCAAAACATACTTTGCCTTGATTGGGAATCCTGCCCTACAAGTCTTTCAAGAGATCAACTTTACAAAGACCCCTTCAGTGGAAAGCTTTCTAAGGTCTAGCCAAGGTCACTACCAGTCAGTAGGAGCCAAGGGCCAAAGCTGTCAGGAGTGTCATGACATCATCCCATGGGCCAAGCTGGCTCCCAAGTTCAAGTTACAGAATCAGAGCCAGAGGGCACTTCTACAGTTTGCCTGCCTGAGGGACTTCTCAAGAACCAAACTGTGGGCCACAATTTGGGATGAGGGAAGGAAACATTTCTTCCTTCTCCATATCCTAGTCAGAAAACAAAAGGTACCACTGAAGCCTCAGATGACCCGACACAGGAAGGAAATGTGCATATGGCAGGTGGCTACAGAGCTGAGCGTCTGACCTGCAGACCTTGAGCTGTAAAAACACACAGATTGTTCTAGCTCATTTCTTCATCAATAGGGTTACTTCTCTACACAGGCAACTGTTTGCGCATACTGCCACAGCTATAGCTACAGAAGACCCCTGGGAGATGAGTATTCAATACTGGAGTACTGGTATATGTCTACATTCTCTGTGCTGGCTGAGGGCTGGAAACTAACTTCCAAGAAACCAGAAGTTTGCAGGATGTCATCTCTTGTGTTTCTTGAAGTTCTTTAGACAAAACAAAACAAAACCCCAAACAATATAGACACAAGTGTGGATTATTTTTGGGAGAGAGAGGGTTTCTTTGTGTAGCACTGGCTGTCCTGGAACTCAATCCACAGACCAGGCTGGCCCCTAACTCACCAAGATCTGCCTGCCTCATGCTGCCACCATCATCTCTCACCTTTTACTGTTTCATGATGTGAAAGCTAAAGTTTTTAGGCACAGAGTTACCTGGGGAGAAGCCTGGAGATAGATGAAGCCGTGTACCAAAAGCCGGTTTGCAAACTCCTGCAGGAGAAAGGAGTGCCAATCCTGATAGATGTGCCACTCGACGTCACTAAGGGAGCCATTTTCAAATAGATTCTTTGCAAAGATATACCTGGTTGGAATTGTTGAGTGGGAGGTTGGGGTGGAGGAAGAATGGGAAGTGGGAGAAAAGTAGAAAAATCAGTAACTGGCTTGTTTCATACTTATCCAAACCATTTAACCATTCTAGCTCCTATCGGCCCTTAAAAATAATCTGATTTAAAAAATATTGCCGCTGGGCAGTGGTGGCGCACGCCTTTAATTCCAGCACTTGGGAGGCAGAGGCAGGTGGATTTCTGAGTTCGAGGCCAGCCTGGTCTACAGAGTGAGTTCCAGGACAGCCAGAGCTATACAGAGAAACCCTGTCTC
>JADRCD010214271.1:22588-55550 GCA_019843815.1 Montemys delectorum | reverse complement strand
TAGGCTAGGCCACCCAGTGCTATATATTGCCCCCTCCCCCCAAAAACCCCTATTTCCTCTGCCCTCTTGCCCCTCACTACCTCTGGTAGTTGGGAGAGCTGGCCTCAAGGTCATGAGAGCAGGAGAGCGAGCCCTGCACCTTGCCTGAGCAACACAGTAGAGCTGGCCTGATGAGTGTGAGCTACTCAGCTGTTCCGGCCCCTGGCCAGCTGTAACACCTGGGACAGTGGGCCCCGAGCCCGACTGGGCAGCACAGTGGAACTGGCTCTGGAAGTGTGGGTGAGGGCATGATAGGAAGAGAACTGACCCTGCCTCCCGCTGATGGCAGCACTGGGTGGCCTAGCCTAAGCAGGGTTGGAGAGCTCACCCTAGAGGTGCAGAGGAGGAAGAGTCAGCAGGCTGACCTGCTCAGCTACCACCTACACCCAAATTCTGGGATCTGAGTTGGCCCACCCCATTATCTGTTGGAGTGCATAAAAGGGCTGCAGGGTCGTCATGACACAGGGCAGCAACAGGATAACCAGGAGGAACCCCAGCGAGGATCCAATATTGATGATGTGATAGCAGCCAGAGACCTCAAACCAGACCAATGACTCATGCCAATGAACATTTATAATGAAGATGTGTGGACAGAGAGGTATATTGTGGGACACTGTGGCACACTACAGCTTCTATACTTCTATGCTTTGTTTTGTTAATTTTTTGTTTGTGTGTTTATTTTCTTTTGCAAGTGTGGAGGGCAGATACAATGGGACAGACTCCAGTGGGACTGAGTTGCATGATGTGAAACTCACAAAGAATCAATAAAAAGTTTTAAAAAATGTATTTTAATTATTTATGCGTGCATGTATGTTTCTGTGTGGGTTTGTGTAAGTACATGTGGGTTCTTGTGGGGCCAGGAGAAGGCACTGGATTCTCTGGGCTAGACTTATAGGCAGCTGTGAGCCATTTGATGTGGGTGTTGCAAATGAACTTTGGCTCCTCTAGAAGAGAAACAAATGCTCTTAACTGCTGGACCATCTTTCCAGCCCTGGAAATCTGAATTCTCAGTCTACAGCTCTCATCCTGCTCAGCCCTGTAATGAGGAATAGAACCTACACAGGTCACACTACAGCCTATACATGGAGCAACCCCACTACAAGGAAAGGGGCTTTAGAAAGAGAAACTGGCCAAGACCCGTGGCATGTGCATAGAAACTTGAACCTTTGAGATTTCCTCATTACTATAGCAAGACTCCAAACAAAACCCAAGTGAATGCAGGCTAAAGCCACCCTTCCATACTGCATTTCAGAGTGAGAGCTGCCAAGTCTTCTGCTGCTAAGCCATCCTGCTTTGTATCTGAGAAGCAAGAGACTGAGCTTCCTGTGGTGTCAGCTCTGGAGCTGACTTAAGTAGGACCGAGACAGCAGCCTCCCCTCCTGTGCATATAGGAACCTAGCTTCCAATCAGATCAAACATTGCTAATGCTGAATATCAAACTAACTTCCCTCTTTGCTTACTTCCACAAGAAAAGGAGGATCTGGTAAATTGAGAATCAGAGTTGTATAAGCCATGGCTTCAAAAGGGTCAGTTCTGCTTTTAAAGCTTGATACAAAACACAGTTTACATCTGAAACAATGAACTCCAGTTTCTAAGGGAATGGTCAGCAACTGGCCGCTTCTGAAAAAAATGAAAGCCAAACTCTGTGTGACTGGCTCAGGGACGTGCAAACTGCAAAGCTGTGTTTCTGTAGAGTCTGATCCCAGCTGCACCTTCCACAGGCCATGTTGCCTTGGGAACATACCTGCCTCTTAGCTCATACCTGTGAAGTGCTCAGGATGGTGACTGCCACTCAGCTGCCGACAGCTCTAAGCCATCTGAAGTGTTTTTCTGAGGCCACAAAGAAGCTAATTTGCAAACTCCAAAAGTGACCTTGCCCAGACTAGAATGCTTTAGCTAAAGCTCACTGAAGGCAACAAGAATTGAAAAGTGCTGCCAGCTTCTCCACAGACAACTAGAAGATGAAAGTTACATCTTGCAAATAAAAATGACTAAGCCTATAAAAGGGGTTTTTGCCTCTCCTGAGGTAGGCACTTCCCTGTTCTCCATAGCTGGTAGTGGTGGGCAGAAGGTGGTGGTAAAGAGAGGGGGATGGGGAATTGCAGGTAGAACAGGGCAATCCAGAGCTTTGTTCTAAAGCCACACTGATGTTTTTGTTAATTCAATCAGAAAATTTCTATTTCTTCTCCCCTGCAATGACTGTCCTCTGGAACACACACCACACTTGTGAGCACGTATGTAGCTCTTGCTAAAGGAACAGGGGGACTAATGGTGTGTTTTCTGGTGTTGCCCTGGGGTTGAGCCTGGTGCTTGAGTACAGGAGATGAGATAGTCAGTAAACCTACACTAACCAAACAAATAAAGGAATGACACTTTCTCCTTTTAGCACTGGCATTTCAACTCATGCTCTGGGCACAAAAAGGACCATTGAGTCACACCTCCAGCTCCTGGAATATATTTTTAAAGAAATATAAATGTTCTTGAGATTAGAATTTGTACCAGGTTATCCTTTCTGCCTGAGAATATCCCCCTTTAATGAAAGTAGCTTTGATGGGTAATGGCACAAAGTATGACCAACTGCCCACTTCTTTATAAGGAAGTGTCAAGGTCTAGGGGGTTGTTCCTTCTGTTTTTTTAATGGTTTTTCAAGACAAGGTGTAGCTTTGGCTGTCCTGGAACTCGCTCTGTAGAGCAGGCTGGTCTCGAACTCACAGAGGGTTGAAGGCATGAACCTTTACTGCCCTGCTTGACTCCAGTAATTCTTAACAACAACAGGCATAGTGGTACATATGGCAATCCCAATTCCCAGAAGGCAGAGGTGGGAGGATCACCTATGAGAACAAGATCAGTCTTGTTGACACTGAGTTCCAGGACAGCCAAGGATATAGGTGAAACACTGTTTTAAGCAAGCAGCAAAGCACCTACAACTAACAGAGCATGTCTATTTTGCTCGAGAAGATGCTCACAAACTGGTCACATAGATGTTTTACAATGACTAGTGAGCCAAAGTCAAGGACTGTGCAAAGAAAAACTACACCACTCTGAGCATGGTGTCTGTGGCTGGCAGTGTTTGTTGTCTTACCTGTCACTGTACACAGACCTCTCAAAGACCCGCACAGACTTCTCTGCTTGCACGAGTCTCCCTGGCTTGGGCTCCAGTTGTACTTTCAGACGGCTCATGAAGGAAAGGGTCTGAAATGTGTAGGACCACCGTGCTGGCTCCTGGTACATCATTTCTAGCAGGTTTCCAAGACGTTTGGAAGTGCCGTCCTATGGGGGAGTACAGAGAAGGAGAATTTTGTAGAAGGTGAGTTAGTTCACAACACTCTGCTTTCCTCAAGGAAGTTCAATGCTTGATGTAAACACTAACTAGAGGCACTTCCCTTCACTGGAAACATGAAGAGAGGTATGACCCCAGCTCAGTTAAACAATGTCCTTTATGATAAG
The DNA here is from genome assembly GCA_019843815.1 of Montemys delectorum. Lineage (NCBI taxonomy): Eukaryota > Metazoa > Chordata > Mammalia > Rodentia > Muridae > Montemys > Montemys delectorum. The sequence continues at coordinate 52,064 of JADRCD010214271.1, read as the reverse complement.
AGTCTGACAGAGGGAGATGACACAGCACAATCACTGCAACGGGAACGAGCAAAGCAAAACGCACACACAGAATGCGCACTCTCACAGAGTCCTGGGCTCGTGGAGTCTGTCGTAGGCAGTCACCTACAATTCTCCTCTGAATCAAATTCTATTTTAATACCAATGTTGAGTTTCAAATTCCACTTTGTGGTTTTTTCTCAAACTTCAAGGAAGATACAAAAGAAAACAACTGCTTATTAGAGAATCTAAATAACCAATGAATTAAACAGACTTCTGTGTTTTATGGAAGGGTCATACTTTGTTCAAACAAAGCCTAGTGACTTCTTCATTCTAGGAACCATGAAATGCAATTTGAAGTCTCATTGATTGTGATGTATAGGTGGCAACAAGTAGTGAACACCCATGGGCCCAGGTTTACTTTCTAGGCTCAGTCAATGCAAAAGAAAAATTTAAGCAAAGCTCTTTGTATCTTCATTCACTCATTCATTCATTCGTTCACTCATTCATTCATCCAATTATGGCTGACTGAAGGCCTGTGTGGTGAAGTGCTCCATGGTCTGGGTGCTGTAAGGAGTGGAGAAAGAAAGTGGAAACACTTCAGACTCTACTGGACTGTTATGTCATTTAAACTTCCAAACAGCTTCCTGAGGTGAGCACTATTAAAGCCATTTTACAGAGGAGTAAATCCACTGAGAGGCTAAGTAGCTTACTTGTTTAAGGTTCCCTGGGGAGTGAACAGAGAATGGGGCTCAAATTGGGCTTCCTCTAACCTCTTCATTGAAATACGTCTCCTATAAAGATCAAGAAGATGCAGTAACTGTGTTTAAGGAGTTCACAATGAGAATGATTAAGGGCAGAATATAAGGCCAGGCATGTGACAAATGTTCAGTCATTCATGTGGTAAAGAACTGAAAGAAGTTTCTAGCAAAGAGTATCATTAACTGTTACATTCAAGTGACGATTACTTTAGCCACTGAGCCATCTCCCAGTTCTTATATTTTACAGCCACTTATTGTCTCTTTGTTGACACATTTGAACAATATTTGCATTTTCTGTGAAGATTCTGCTGTCATTTACTTCCAAAGCTGAAATTCAGAAGGGAATAAATTTTCCCATGTATTTTTTATTTATCAATTTTTATGTGCATTGGTATTTTGCCTGCATGTATGCCTCTGTAAGGGTGCCAGATCCTCTGGAACTGAAGATGCAGACCATTGTGAACTGCCATATGGATGCTGAAAATTGAATTCGGGTCCTCTGGAAGAGCTACCAAGCCACCTATCTCTCCAGCCCCATTCTCCCCCGTCCCCTATGTATTTGAACATGGGCTACATCCTCAATGATAACTAAACTAAACCTGAGACATTCCCATTTTTCTTACATGTCTTACATTGATCCTGTCCTGCAAACATCAGCCTCTTATGACTGATGAATCACTCAAACTTTTTTTTAAAGGTTTATTTATTTATTTATTATGTGTAAGTACACCAGAAGAGGGCATCAGATCTCATTACAGATGGTTGTGAGCCACCATGTGGTTGCTGGGATTTGAACTTAGGACCTTTGGAAGAGCAATCAGTGCTCTCTTAACCACTGAGCCATCTCTCCAGCCTGAATCACTCAAACTTTACACATAAAATATTCTTCTAAAAAGTTGATAAAGCCAGGTGTACTAGTATACACCTTTAATCCTACCCATGGAAACTGAAGCAGAAGGAGCCATGTGAGTTTGAGGCCAGCCAGGGTTACCAAATTCCAGACCAACCTGGTTTATACAATGAGACCCTGCCTTTAAGAAGAAAAGCAGCATCAGCCACGATTATCTCATGGTAAGAGGGGCGCTAAGATGATTTATGAAGAAAACTGAACATTTGCTGTTGATAAAAAGTGGGTACTAGAAGGGGAGATCCTTCTAGGCTCTAGACAAGGAGTAACAGAGGACTGGGCACTGATATTAGAGGGAGTGTCACCAAGGGTAGAAGAGAACCGTGTCCACCCTCCTACAAGCTCTACCCAAAGCAAGCAGGAGGACAGAGATGAATCATGAAAACTAGAAAACTCTTCTAATTGATTCCAGGCAGAGGCAACTACTATGTCTAAAAGGCTGAGCAAAGGACTCCATATAAGAATTGAGTCAAGCCGGGCAGTGGTGGTACACACCTTTAATCCTAGCACTTGGGAGGCAAAGGCAAGCGGATTTCTGAGTTTGAGGCCAGCCTTGTCTACAAAGTGAGTTCCAGGACAGCCAGGGCTATACAGAGAAACCCTGTCTTGAAACAAACAAACAAACAAACAAACAAAAAAAGGAATTGAGTCACACTAGTCAAATACAATCAACTGCTTTATCAAAACATAATAGGAGTTCGAAAAGATGAGGATGAGCATCAATAACAACGCGGTATCAGGAGTTTGAGAAGAGGAGGATGAGCATTAGTAACAACACAGCATCTATCAGGAGTTTGTGAACAGGAGGATGAATTGAGTATCAGTAACAATGCAGTACATATCCACCCAGGAATGAGATAACTAAGAGCACCAGGGGACAATCAGATAACCAACTGTTTAACAGAGAGAACAGCTGGAGAGGTGGCTCAGTGAACAGCATTTGTTGCTCTTCTAGTAGACTCAGGTTTTATTCCTAGCATTCCCATGGCAGCTCACAACCATCAGTAACTTCAGTTCTAGAAGATCTAGTGCTCTCTCTGGCCTCTGTGGGCACAAGGCATGAATATGGTATGCAGACATACATATAGACAAAATGCTCATACATATAAAATAAAACAAAAATAAATTAAAAAAATATAGAGGCCATGGAAATGGATTGATGGGTCAAACTGTTTGATGGGCAAACATGAGAGCCTGAATTCAGAGCCTCAACACCTAGGTACACAGTTGGGCAAGGCTTCATGCGAGCCACTACCTCAGCACTGTGAGGTGGGGACAAGAGGATCACTGCAGTGATGGCCTCCAGCCTAGCTCCTGGCTCGTTGAGAGGTTCTGTCTTAGGAGAGTAAGGTGGAGAGTCAAAGAGTCAGACACCTGATGACCTCTCTATCCAAGTGCACAGGCAAGCACACCTAAAACACACACACACACACACACACACACCCCACACGTTAGAGTCTTGCAACTTTTAAATTCACATATAGCAGAAAGAAATATAGGAGGCTATTTTTAAAATCTTGAGCTATTGGAGGCTTCAGGATGGTAAAGGAACCTGCTGCCAAGCCTTCCAGCCTTAGTTTAATCCCAAGGACTATATGTTGGAAGGAGAGAACTGACTCCTGACAGTAGTCCTCTGATCTCTTAACCCTTGAGACTTACCTATAGTATATACACTATGGCATATAAAATATATCTACCCCACCATACACTCTCATCCCTCCCAACAAAAAGAAAGAAAGAAAAGAAAAACAAAAGGAAGGCTGAGGAAATGGCTCAACTGGTGAAATGTTTGCTTTCTAAGGATGAGGACCAGCGTCGATTCCTAGACCCACGTATAAAAGCCAAGTGTGGTGCGGGGTGTAGTGGCCATGCCACAGTCCTGGTGCTTGGGAGGTTTGAAAGCAGGAAGATGAAGAGCTCAAGGTCGCCTAGGCTACAAAAGGCTCTGTCTCCAAAAAACAAATAAATAGAGGACTGGAAAGGTGGTTCAGTGGTTAAGAACAGCCAGGGTTTGGAGAACTCAGCTCCATAACTCCTACAGTGGAGTAGCAAAGATTTTGTAAGCATATTTTAAAATGTCACCACTTGCCTCTGGCATACTCAGAAAAAGAGATTATAATTTGTTTCTAATGGAAAATTTTACAAATTTACAACTGCATAGATACAAGCATATGAACAGACAACTGGAGAAACATACTTCCAATCAGCAAGCATAGCATGCGGTCACATAGGCTGTATCACTCCAGACTGGAGTAGCAACCCTGGCACCAGATCCCACTCTAAGGTGCTCTCCCACACAGAGCACCGGGGAGAGCCTGGCTGGGCTCTTGATAAACTGAGTGGAAAAAAAATGCACTGAGCAGCACAGCACTCACACAAAGTGGCTTCAAAATGGAAAACGACCTGGAGGAAACCTTGAGGGATTCTGAAGAATTAGATCTGAAGAGAGAAAGTCCTCTTAGCCTCAACTGTACACAGGGGTTGCTGTAGCACAAAAATGCTAAGGCTTAAAAAGGCAAAAGACTCTGAACCAGTGAGTCCAAGTCATAGGGTCCAATTCGGCTCAACACATGGAAGAATGGACCAATAATTAGTGGCTAAAACAGGGCTTGAGTCACTCAACACATGCTCCAGGTATCTACAGTTCATGAGGCCAACAGCACACACTGCCACTCCTGCAGCTATTCTAAGCTTTTTGTCCAACTGAGCCTTCCCCGCTCACACTTATGTGGTCAGGCTTGAAGCCAAGCCTATGGCCTTGGCAGAAGCAGCAGACCTGACACTGGGGCTGAGCTGTGAGGTATGAGTGAGACATGTCAGGTTGGTCCAGCTTGAAAGAGGCCTGGCACTGAGCATGTGGCTTAAAAACGTGAGCTGTTGTCTCTGCATTTACTCATAGGGTGACCAGATGCTCAGTAAGGTCCCTTTCCACATCTAAGATGTCCTCATTGACTATTAGTCCTGCCAGCCCGTTTTATAGTAACAATATAAATACTTAAGTGTGGGAATGACAACATTCATTTTCAAAAGCCTGGATGGCTGGACATGCTTGAGAAACCACAAAGACAGGAGGCAGGCGCTTCACAGACATACAGAAGCCACAAAAATCAAAACTAAACATATTCAAACAAGTCATATCCTTTGTGGCCTGCTTTCTAGAATGAAGCTATTTTAAAAAGGAGACAAGCTGGGCTACTTCATGTCCTCAGAGTAAATTAAATTACTCCAATTAGACTGTTGCATGTCTGCCAACAACCCCCCCCCCCCCCCAGAGCTGAACACTTACTTTTTGGGTGCCAGCAGCCTGGATATTCTGCCATGTTGCTATAGGTTCTGTAGCCACCTGCCACTCTGGGTGAGTTTTCATGAGTAACTTCACAAAGGTCGACTTGCCCACAGCTGCAATGCAAATGGCACATGTTGGGATGCGTCCCAAATCCAGGGGAAGGAGGCAGCCACTAACCTCTGCCATGACCGCCCACCTCATGGGAGCTTCAAACTTGGCAGCTGGACAAGCCACTGTCAGCTTGGTGGTGGCTTGGGCAGCTAAGCAGCTATCACAGTGAGCAGACATGATCTTAGGATTTAGGCTGCAGCTTTAATGAGCCAACCTCCCAGAGGAAGAGTATTTAGTGTTGAAAATAAAACAGAACTTTCAAAAGTAGGCAAAAGGTGGCTATAAAGCTTGGGCTGTGACCGTAGGAATTTTAAGTTGAAGGAAAAACCGTTATGAGCCCCACTCATTCAACAAACCTAACCAACATCATGGAGAGCTAACTTGTGTTTGGGATTGTCAAGGACTGGAGTATGAGGGCAATAAACCACTGGATGAATTTTATCCTCAGAGGACTGGATGAAGGGCACTAACCAAACACACAGGAAGTTACTGATAAATCATGCTGTGCTGAGAAAGGAAAATGCAGGATGTTTCAGATGCAGCTCAGGGGGTGGGAAAAGGCTCCTTTGAAGAAATGTTGTCTGAGGAAGCTGCCAAGGAAGCCCTGAGCAGTTGGGCTGAGGGTGGGGGAAGGATAACCCACACGTGGGAGCAGCATGAACCTAGGCCAGGGAGAGGCAAGCAAGAGATGGCTGCAGCCCCAGAAGCAGCTGGCAGGGATGTAGTACGGAGTGTGGGAGAAGAGTGGTTAATACTGGGGTGGCCAGGCAGACAGCAGTGACAACGTGCAGCTCCACAGGGCCATACAGATGTGACCTCTCTGGGCAGAGGTATATCAGAAGCAATGGGTTTCAGCAGGGAAATGACAAGACTCCTTCTCAGCTTTTTATTTTTACTCCGTGTATGCGTGTCTTTGCCTGTGTGCATGTGGCCTGTGCACCACCTGTGTGCCTGGTGCTCAGAGATCAGAAGAAAGAGTCAGATCCCCTGGCACTGGAGTTCTGGATGACTGTGAGTCGACGTGGGGGTGCTGGGGATTGAACCCATCCCTCTACTCCTCCTCAGCTTTTAAAGACTATGCCAAGAGCTATGTAAACATGGGCCAAAGCGAAAGTCAGCAGAACAGCTGATAGCAAGGAGGTGGAACCAACCTAGTCCCACACCGCTAAGATTATCTATTTCCATTTACACCTCCATCTGGCCCAAGCTCCTGGTGGGCAGAATCTTCTGGACATCCTATGCACAACTCAGAGTCAGTGTACTCCTCAAATAAATGCCATCCAATCCACCAGGTGGAGCGTCCCATTCTCTAGACCTAGAGGATGGTAGCATCCACTCCTGTCAGAACGCCCTCTGCCAGACCTCCAGAGGCCCCAAGGCCTTTTGTCTGTATTTCTAACTGTTCCTTGTTTGCCCTTTTTCTGTTTGCACCTCCACACTCAGGACCAGATCCTCTGCATCTCTGGCCTCCTTGACTCCAGCTGTGTTCTGAACCTCCTCCACATTGCACCTGCACTGCATGTGAAGCACAGCTTAAAATCCTGTCAGGGCTGTTACACTGTAATCCCAGCACTCAGGAATGCTGGAGAAGTTCATGAGTTGGAGGCCAGTTTGGATACATAATAAGACACTGTGATAGTTTGTATGTGCTTGGGCCAAAGAGTGGCACTATCAGGAAGTGTGGCCTTGATGGAGTAGGTGCGTCACTTTGGGTGTGCACTTTAATACCCTTGTCCTAGCTGCCTGGAAGCCAGTCTCCCATTAGCAGCCTTCAGACCAAGATCTAGAACTCTCAGCTCCTCCTGTACCATGCCTGCCTGGTCACTGCCATGTTCTGCCTTGATGATAATGGACTGGACCTCTGAACCTGTAAGCCAGTCCCAATTAAATGTTGTCCTTATTAAGAGTTGCCTTGGTCATGGTGTCTCTTCACAGCAATAAAACCCTAAGACAGACACTGTCTCAAACCAAAATCCTTTTGCTTTCATCAACAATAAAAAAGTATATATATTCTTTCACCACATGGGGGTGAGGTAGCATGCCATGGTATACATGTGGTGTTCAGAGGACACCTAGTGGGAATTGGATCTCTTTATGTGGGTCCTGGGGATCAAACTCAGATATGTCATCAGGCTTGATAGCAGGCACCTTTACTTCCTAAGCCATCTCAACAGCCTTGAATTGTGAAATTATATTTATTTATTTGTTTGCAAACTGGTGGGCATATGGAGGTCAGAAGCCAATTATAGGAGTTACTTCTCTCCTTTCCCATGGGTTCTGAGAATTGAACTCAGGCAGTCAGAGTTGGCAGGAGGTGCCTTGAGATAAAATTCAAGCCAACATCCAGTACAGTAGTGGTGGTGGACGCCTTTGATCCCAGCACTCAGGAAGCAGAGGCAGGTGGATATCAGAGTTCATTCCAGGACAGCCAGGAATGCACAGAGAAACCCTGTCTTGAACCGACCCCCTCATTTCAAGCCTCTAAGTACAGTCTGGATATGCTATATAAATATCTAGTAAGATCTGGCCCCTACATATCATATGTGACCCTCTCACATCTCAGCTTTGCTACTGGCCCTACCTCCTTATAACTCGTCATCATGATCTCTCCTCATAGTGTGACTGTACTACTTCCTCATTTGCTAGAGCATGCTCTCTCCACACTGGGTCAACTCCTAACTCACCCTTTCAGGGTTTGCTCACATAGCCCCTTGTGTGAAGCTGTTGCTGACACTGATACCTCTCAACTGGGCTAGCTAATGCTTTCTGATGTTTTCTGATGTTCTAGATACAGCTCCATCACTACAATGACAACTGTTTCTCTAGGTGGAAGATAGGGCTTTGCTAGGACAGAAAACCAAACCCAGTCTACATTCTATCTCAACAAACAAAACATTAATTTCAGTTCCCTCCAAAGAGAGACCAGTCTAAATGTGGTGGTTCATGCCTCTGATCCCAGCACCTGGAGGCGAAGGCAGAATCAGGCGTATCTCTGAGTTTGAAGTTACCCAGTCTGCTGAGCTCTGGGCCAGCCAAGGCTGTGTACTAAAGCCCTCTCATTCAAAGAGAGGAAGAAAAAGCCTTCAGAGGAACTCTAAAGCTCAATCTTCTTTATCAGAAGTGGTCCTTCTTGAATGAGTTCTACCCTCTTGGGCGGGGGAAGTAAATGGAACCAAGAAAGAGTGTGAATGCTCAGGAGCCCCATGTCTCAGCCAGGAGCCCACACATCAATCTGTGTCCCTATCACACAGCACCCCACTCCTCTCAGCACAGGAGGAGAGTTTTGCACAGTCACGCTTTTCTGTCCCACCTCCACCCAACTTTGTGCTTGTTCATCTTGCTCTGCCTCTGCTTCCCACACAGAGGAGAGTCAACATCTTCCCTTCCCTGGAAGCTCCAGGCCAGTGGCTTAATCTTTCCTTTCCCAAATAACATCTCACCTTAAGTGTCAGGGACTTCTCTAGTTAGCTCCCAATTCCTACTACATTGGTGAGTTACCAACTGGTTGAGGTACAGATTTTTCAAACCTGCCTGTGCTAAGTAGGCCCCAGTTTAAATTATATGGCCTAGTAGCTAATACCTAGAGTATAGGTTGTTCAATAAGTTTGAAAGACAGTTCTTATGTTTAGGGTAAAAAGTTATTTAAGCAATTAAATTAATCTTTATCTGCCCTGTGTGCCATGACAGAGGACAGAAGACAACTTGCAGAAGTGGTGTCTTTCCTTATACCATTTGAATCCCTGGGGACCGAATTCACATCCTTGGGTTTGGCAGCAAACACCTTTAGTCACTGAGCCATCTTGCCAGCTCCTGGAAACTATTTCAAGCATTATAGAAAGGCAAGGCACGGTGGCTCGTGCCTCCAAGCTTTGCAACTGGGAGGTCAAGAGGAGAGTAGAACTACAGAAAGCTGGACAACAGCCTGGGCTACAGAGCGTGCTCTAAGATAGTCCAGCTTCAGAGTGAGACTGTTTCAAACAAACAGTAAAGAAATAAAACAAAAAGATGAAGGCAGTTGCTCTGCTGATTAGAAATAAATGACCATTAGGCCTGCTTGCAGCTTTCAAAATGACAGATGGAGGGGTCTGCAGGTCAGGAGCACCAGCTTCCTAGCTGGGACCTGGTAGTATCAGTCCATCTCAGGGCATCAGAACTTTGTTCAACCTGGGATGCTGACAAATCCAATGGGAACCTACACTTCCAATTACTGGAACAATCATTTCTGTGCACAGCTCCCACCAATTCTAAGGCTTCTAGAAAGCAAGCATAGTAATCAGAAGCCAACCTCAGGACAGAAAGACAGTAAACAGTGATGGAAGGTTCTGAGAACTATGCTATGCATATTACTAGGGCTGGAATAGCCTGGGTAATTCACTATAGGGTAGCATTTCCTGAATGAATGCTCACCCACACTGAGGTGAGTAAATGCCATTAGAACTGAGCTGTAACTGGCACTATCCACACATGTGTAACAATCACTTCAATAATGCAAGGTTATATATTTAAATAAAACGTGGAGATGGTGTAACTTTCCAGTGTTGTGATAGCTACTATTCTTCCAGAGGACCTGATACACTGGACAGCTCACAAAAGTCTAACTCCAGTTCCAGGGGATCAGACGCCCCCTCCTGGCCTCAACAGGTATCGCATGCAGGTGCACATAGCCCTACACAGACATACTTGTATATACATAATTAAAAACAAAATCTTTAAAGATAAAAGTCTTAAAGTGTTCTCAGAGGCTTCATGGGGGTTTGGTTCTCGACTGTCCCAGAGACCTGCTAATGATAAGAATACACATGTCTATAGCCAGCCTCCCTTCAGATAATTTTTTTTTCCTTAAATCTTGGACTTAGCATAACTCAGATCTTCCTGTCATTAGATTTGTTGTCTTTCTTGGGTGTCCCACCTCTCAAGGTGCAACAAGTCTTCCTTCAGAGCCATAGCTGTTGGTGTACTCTAGTTTGATTATATGGAAAGAACTTGAACATGTGAGGGTTTTTTTAAATCTTAATTTTTTAAAAAGATTTATTTATTTATTATATGTAAGTATACTGTAGCTGTCTTCAGACACGCCAGAGGAGGGCGTCAGATCTTGTTATAGATGGTTGTGAGAAATCATGTGGTTGTGGGATTTCAACTCAGGACCTTCAGAAGAACAGTCAGTGCTCTTAACCATTGAGCCATCTCTCCAGCCCTTTTTTATGGTTTTTCAAGACAAGGTTTCTTTGTATAGCCCTGGTTGTCCTGGAACTTACTCTGTAGACCAGGCTGGCCTCGAACTCAGAAATCTGCCTGCCTCTGCCTCCCAAGTGCTGGGATTAAAGGGATGCGCTATCACTGCCCGGCTGAATTTTTTTAAACTTTAGGATGACTATCCACAAGCTAGATGCAGTCCTATGCAGTCCTGTTGTAACTGTTTACCTTTCTAAGCCATGGCTTTTTCTTTGCACAAACTTTTCTATAAACTGCATGCTTGTTATAGCTAATTATGCTGCAATGCAGTGGTAACAGAAACAGACCTACTGCCTCAGATATAATATTTTCTATTCTTTTAAATGTAATATACTGACATCTCACAGGAATTTTAAAATATATGATTACCTCTGGGCATTTCCTATTGTCTTTCCTTTTGGGGTGTGTGTGGTTTCTCTGGGTAGCCCTGCTGTCTTGGAACTATTCCTGTAGACCAAGCTGGCTTTGAATTTAGAAATCTGCCTGCCTTTGCTCCTGAGTGCTGGGATTAAAGGTGGAATTAAAATGCCCAGCATTTTCTTTTCCTCAATTAAGATGGAAAATGTGACGGGAAAAGGTTCAATGTGAAAAGCCTTAACTGATGTCAATTAATGGTAGTAAATATAAACCTGACAAATTAAAAAATTCTTCTCAAGAAAATCAAGTCTTTATGTGAGGAACTGCATTGCCTCCATCCATGCAGGAAAAGCCCTTGGAGCAACTCCTAAGTCCTAATGTAGCTAAAACAATGAAGCAGGCTGAGTTCTGCCCTCAAGGACTCTCCAACCCTGAGACTAAGCCCAGGATCATAAAGGTTCTAATCCTAAAAACATTTCTGGGAAAAGTTAACAAATCAGACAGAAGTGTGAAAGGAACTTAATACAGTTTATTTAGTTTCTTCCTTTCTTTTCATGGGAAACTATTTACAAGAAAAAAAAAAAAAGGTTCCTCACAGCTCAGAGCATGCTGTGAACTCAGCCTTTCTGCAAGAATGGGCCTGCCTGCGGTGCTCCCCTCCCCCGCTGTGGCTGTCCTGATTCATCTGACCACTGTCACTCTCTGAAGCCTCCTTGAACTCTGTCCAGCTCCACTTCATCCCCAGGCAGAGTTAATTACTGCCTGCCTGCTCTAGTTTACCAAGGTATTAGACTGTACTCATTTGCTCACTCCTCCTCTCTCACCAGCAGACTGTACCTTTCTCCTTTCCTATGCTGGGTGCCTAGCCAGGTACTAGGACTAGAACTGGGGAGATAAGAATGAGGTGACTTGCGGAGACAAGAGAACCCGAGATCCAGTATTGGAATCAGGTTGTTCCCCACCAGGTTCTTTGCTCATTTTTTTTAAAGCTTGATACAAAGAAAAGACATGACAGTGTGCATATGACACCTATTTCTAATGCAGGAGCAATATACCTTTAGCAAAGCCCTGTGCTGCCTTACACCCAAGTCTCCAGAAGGGAGGAACTTACTGTCTCCCCTTCTCACAGTAGGTCCAGGAATGGGGCGAGATGACCTGTCGATAGTTATCTCATATGGCAACCTGCACTTCAAATGGGATCCAGGAAGCAGTGAGGGACACACCTAGTGATGAACAGAACTAAAAGAGTATTGTTTGGATCTTCAGCTGTGGGTGCCAAGCTTTGAACTGTAGTCATACACTGTGCCTGTTTTCAGGATCACACTGGAAACCATTCCCTTTCTTGTGTGCCGATGACTAACTTCCACATAAATGTGCCAGGACAGGACTCTGGCAGTCACCACATGAGCGCAAAGGCAGGGCAACACAGAGATGAGCAGAGCACTGGTGGCTCCGACCCAGGGAAGGTACTGAACATGTTAGCAAGTTCAGCAGCACTCAAGTGCATAGAGCCATGGGTAGGAAGCTCTGCCAGCCCACACAGGATGAGGAGCTCAGTGTGGGAGCTGTCATCTGAGTGTGTGGTGAGGGAAGCAACTGGGGACTAGAGCCAAGGCAGATGCAGTCTCCCAGGTCACTTTGCAGCACCTCCAAGGCTTTACCTATCCCTACCTGTAACCAGCTCCATGCCTGGACTTGGTCCCATCTTAAGTCTTGGTACCCCGTCAAGTCAGTTCGGGATCTCCTCTGTGTGTCTTGCAGATTACTCAAAGTGCATCACTTTTACCTCCCCAGAACATTTCTTCTTCCTTTATTTCATCCTCTGCCTCCTGAGTCAGAATGCAAACTATAAACCTGAGCACCCTCCTCCTCTGCTAACCTCCAAGCAGTTACGAAGTCCTGGCACTCTCAATTTCTGACTACTCTTTCAACTGTCCCTTCTTTCTCCCTCCATTCAAGCCTGTGTCATCTTTCCTCCTTCAACTTCAACAGCCATGGAAACTAGTTTTTTAGACTACCCTTTCAACTGTCCCTTCTTTCTCCCTCCATTCAAGCCTGTGTCATCTTTCCTCCTTCAACTTCAACAGCCATGGAAACTACTTTTTTACTCTAGACTTTTCCAATTTACTTACTTGTGCACTGGACAAACTCGAAACAAGGCATTATGGCTACTGCAACACATGTGACATAGGAAGCGTCTACTTTATGAAGCACTTGTGTATACACTTAACTGTAGCCTGTGACTTTCTAGACATGAATCTGGTTCTGGCACACACTGACTTCAACTGTCTAGTAGCTCAGGCGGCCACCTACTGCCAACAGGATGAAGTAGTATCCACAGGCTCACCAGCATCTGGCCAGCCCTCCTTTGCAAACCTCCTAAGGTAGTGTTCTGCCACTACCTTAGTTTTCTTGTCACGGTGGCAAACTACCGGACAACTGAAACAATTAGGAAGGAGGGTTTTTTTTTTTGGTTCAGTTTGAGTCCATCTTGGTGGGAAACTCCCAGCTTCAGGATAAGCAGGCAGCTTTTCATCCCAAGAAGGAAGTGGAAAGAGATGAATGCTGGTACTCTCTGTATAGGAGCCCATGGCACGGAGTCAATAAATATAATAAAAATTGTAAAAAGATGCATTCCAGTAACTGTCTCCTGGGTCACTACCTCTCCCCACCCCCTTTTTTCCAAGGTAGGGTTTCTCTGTGTAGCCATAGCTGACCTGAAACTCACTCTGTAGCTCAGGCTGGCCTCAAACTCAAAGATCTGCCTGTCTCTGCTTCCTGAGTGCTAGGGTTAACTACTACCCAGCCAATTTCCCCTCTTGACTAGACCATTTTTTTTAAAAAAATGATTTACTAATGTGTTTCAATCTTTCACAGAACGAAAAATAACCTTAAACATCAAGGTCCTCAGTCTTTTCCTTCAATACAGTCTTCTGGCTTTAAATACCATTTCTATATACATCTAGCTCAGTATCCTCTACTCACATACCCAAGAGCTTACTCAACACGTCTACTTGGTTATCCAACATTCAGATCAAAACCCAGTATGCTTAAAACTAACTCTTGAAACCACTAACACAATCTGTTCCTCCCACACTTCTCCATTTAAGACAATCTAAGCTGGCTGTGTTAGTGCAGAACTGTAATTCCAGAACCGAGGAGGTGGAGGCAGAGGATGTATGTTCAAGATTAGTTTGGAGCTACTAGGGAGTTCAAGGCCAGCCTGAACTTTGTAAGCAAGATTTTGATGTGGGAAGGCAACAAAAGCAAAGCTCACAGTCTGGGCTGGAGAGATGGCTTAGCAGGTGAGAGTGTTTCCTGCTCTTCCAGAAGACCTGAGCTTTGTTCCCAGTGCCCATATCAGCGGCTCACAAACACCTGTAACTCTTCCTGCACTCACATGCACATTCTCACACAGACATGACTTAAAAAAAAAAAAAAAAAAGGAACAGGGGATGGACTTCTGTGGCAGAACACTTGGCTAGCATGCACAAGATCCCATGATAAAATAACTAGGTAAACAAATACACATTAGAAAACAATCCATATTGTCTTCCAAGCTGTTCAAGTAAAGATGACTGAGGTCATCACTGGCTCCTCTAGAACACACACCTCATCTATCACTAGGTCTCACTGGCCTACCTTAAAATCTAACTTTCACCTGGGCCCAAGCTTAGCTTGCTATACTGCAATGGCTTTCTAATGACACCTTCCACTTCCGATGCACTGGGCAGGTGAAGCTTTTGTTTCTCAATACCTCAAACCATTGAATGGCTTCCTGTCTCAGGTTAAAAATCCATGATGGTGTTGGTTATATCCATGGGAGGCCTGCCCTTTTCTGGTGAGAAACAGAAGAGTGGATGGGGGGTTGTGGAGGGAGCGACTGGGAGGAGAAGAGGGAGGGAAATTGCCGTTGGGATGTAGTATATAGAGACTAAATTTAAAATTAAAAAAAAAAAAAACAAACCACGATTGTCTTGCCACGGGATCTATACAACCCGGCCCTCTGTCCACCTGATCATCTCCTCCACTGCCCTCCTTGGTAACTCTACTTCAGCTGAAATGGGGTCCCTTCTGCTCACTGAACACACCATTCTATCTCCTGGCTTTCCGATTTGCTCTGCCTGGAATAATGTTGGTCAGCTACTCACATGGTTCACTTCCTCACATTATTCAGATTACTCAGGTTATTGATCGAGCATCCCCTCACCAGCAAGGTACTTGCTGATTACTATATGTGGAAGACAATCATCCTCAACCTTTCATCTTACTCATCAATATCTAATACACTATTTATTTACCCTGCTTAATTTCTGTACTTTTATTAGGTATCACTCCCTATTAAAACTCCACAAGTACAGAATTTTTATTTGGTCTGCTCATGGCTGTATCCTCAGGGCCACAGTGCTAGCACAGAGGAGATACTCAAAGGGCAACTTGTTGAATGAATAAAATAAGAAACTATTTACTGCTGGAATGTCTTGCACACCTCATACCTGCTGATACCATTCTGAGTCAGGGTCTGTGCAGAGCTAAGTACCCTCAGAGTTTAGCAACACTGAGTTGAACCATTTTGCTCCTATGTTGCTTTTTTGTTTTTGTTTTTTAAGACACTGGATTACTTGTAACAAAATATATATAATAAATATTTATTTCTAAATTTAAAAAGTGAGATCTTTCCTAATGAGGCATGCAACTTTCTGTGAGTTTGAGCCCAGTTTGGTCTAAATAGTAAGGTTGAGGCCAGCTAGGGCTACACAGTGACTGTTTCAAAACAAGAGAACACCGCCATAGTAATTTATGGTGCAATTAACATGGGGGCACAGCAAAATAGTGAAAATGGAATCTGTTAAGAATTGATCTAAGCAAGGTGGTGGTGGCACATCCTCTTAATCCCAGCACAAGGGAGGCAGAGGCAAGCGATCTCTTGTGACTTCCAGGCCAGCCGGGTCTACAGAGTTCCAGGCCAGCCAACGCTACACAGAGAATCCTTGTCTCAGGAAAAAAAAAAAAAAACTTTTTTTGAGTCTAAATAAACAATGGTTCATTTTTAAGTGTATGTCCCAAATACTGCATGTGACACACCAAAATTATCTTAAATTCTATGTAAACTGGGCATTCATTTTTATTTTTGCTAAATCTGGTGATGCCATTTTAGGAAAACAAGCGGCACACTGTCGCGTCTATTTCTAGCGCATGAAACATGCCAGTAAACCAGTGTAATTCTGGGGCTATCTAAAGCCTGCGTCAGGCTTTTACGTCCCCGTGGGTGAGCAGGTGGGCGGGTACTGAGGCCCAATGTCTCCCAGATCAAAACCCCACGGTGCACTGTGGGAGAAAGGCCTGACAAGCAGAACCGGCAGGTCTGGCGGCGGCAGCGGAAGGGGGTCAGATGGGCAGGGCGGGACAGGACCGGAGGCCAGCTTCTCTTCCCAGCCTCTCAGTCACCTACTCGGCGGAGGCCAAGGCTCGACAGCCACTTTCTGGCCCTTACCGATGTTGCCTTCAATGCAGAGCCTTCGGGGGCCGCCCCCGTCATGCATGCCCCTGGCGTGTGGCGCGTCCACGAGCGCGTTCCGAAGCCCGGAACGGAAAGACGCTCGGAGTCGACGCACGAGGAACCAACCTGCAGCCATCCTACCCAAGCTTAGCAAGGCGGGCACTTCCGCCGAGAGCACTTCCGCCTGCGGTAAAGCCGCTCCAGCGCGCCTCTGACGTCAGAGGGCAGGCAGGCAGGAAGCGGCTGGTTTTAGCTCCCTGCGGGGGTGAGGCCTCAGGAACTGCTCTGTTCTCGCGACATTTGCAGGGATGATGCGGGGCTGTCTGGGTGTTGTGGTGTAGGAGGGTGTGCTGAAGTAGAGTTCAGGCGTTCATAGCCCTTTCGTTGTTTTAATTAATGTGTGAGTGTGTATAAAATACATATATGTATAGCCCTTTTGTTGTAATATATGTATATATAATTTATGTATATGTGATATATACATGTGTATATTTAATATATAAGACATATCATGTGTGTGTGTATATATGCATGTGTATATGTGTGCGTGAATATATATATATATATATATATATATATATACATATATGTAGTTCAGAGAACAATTTGCAGGAATAGTTCCCTGTTTTCACTATGTGGGTCCCTGGGATCAAACTCAGGTAGTCAGGCTTGGTTGCAAGTGCTTTTAGAAACTATGGCTTTGGGCATGCCAACCTTTGCATTTTTAGAGACAAATAAAAATAAATGGAGGGTTGGAGATATAGCTTAATTGTAAAATAATTGTCTAGCACACGCAAGGCCCTGGGTTGGATCTCCACACCATAAAAATTATAATTAAAAATCTTAAACTGCTGGGCGGTGGTGGTGCACGCCTTTAATCCCAGCACTTGGGAGGCAGAGGCAGGCAGACTTCTGAGTTAGAGGCCAGCCTGGTTTACAGAGTGAGTTCCAGGACAGCCAGGGCTACACAGAGAAACCCTGTCTCAAAAAACAACAAAAGCACAAATCTTGCTGTACATATTTATTTTGATATTTTGAGACAAGGTTTGTCCTCCTGCCTCCCCCTCCTGAGTGGTGACCTACAATGTGTGCTCCACCATGCCCACTATGTATTATTTTATTTATTCCTTGAGGGCACACATGTGGAGGTCAGGATGACTTGTAAGAGTCTGCTCAAACTCAGGCTGACAGTCTTGGCAGCTAGTGTGTTTACCTGTTGAGTCGTCTCACTGGCCCTAAGATAAATGCCTTCTTCCTCCGTACTTTGGGACTTTCTTGCCTGCGGGAAGAAACTGGACTATTTTAAGCAGGAAGGGAAGACAATCCAATAACTTACACAAGTAATGTTTCTCATTCTGTGTAACTGCCAGCACAATGTCAAACCATTATCTTATTACTCTCCATTTTATTTTGACTTTTAAATAGGTAAATGTTCACTCGGAAGAATCTTATTAGGATAACGAGTTGGATCAAGCATGGGGTTGGCTCTATGGGAATGAATCCTGGATAGGAGACATGCACAGGACTCAGAATGAGACATGCAGTGAGTGAGAGGAGAGGAGGATGGGAGAGCCTTTCTGGAGCAGTTGTTGGAAAGCTGTGACCTGTGGAGCCTAGCGCGCACAAAGCTGTGGGATGGATCTCGATCACAGAAACCCAATATGATGGCACAAGACTGTAATCCTAGAACTTGAGAGGTGAAGGCAGGAGGATCAGAAGTTCAAAGCATCCTTGGCTACGTTAGTGCCATCTTGGGATACACAAGACTAGCTCAAAAAGGAGGAGGGGGCTTGTAAGTGGGCTAAAGGCACTTGCTACTAAGCCTGTTCACCCCAGTGTCGAAATCCTCAGGTCCCACATGGTGAAATGAAAGAACCAGCATGTGTCCACTGCACTTGTGCTTTGGCTGTGTATCCTTACTCCTAAACAAATACAAATGAAATAAATATTCATTATTTAAAACTTAAAATACATGAAAAAGTTTTGGATAATCTAAGTAGGATGCTGGTGGAGACTGGAGCTGCTAAATTCTGTCTGTTGCCACTGCCACACACCAGTAGCCATCTCTGTGTAGAAATACTGACTACATTTCTTTGCTTGTATAAAATCAGAGCTGGGAGATACTTAACCACTCCCCTGCCAAAAAAAAAAAAAGGTTGAGAGTCTCTCTGTCCTCAGGGTCATTGTGAAGTTCAGTGAGGAAGTTGTCTGGAGATATAGGTAAATATAGGCAACTAAATTAAAAAATTAGAGGTTTGTTTTTGTTTTTGTTTTGTTTTGTTTTGTTTTTGGATTTTTTTGAGACAGGGTTTCTCTGTATAGCTCTGGCTGTCCTGGAACTCACTCTGTAGACCAGGCTGGCCTCGAACTCAGAAATCAGCCTGCCTCTGCCTTCCAAGTGCTGGGATTAAAGGCGTGCTCCACCACTGCCTGGCAGAGTTGTTTTTTTTTTTTTTTAAATTCATAAAAATGTACTGAGGAAAGCCTGGTCTGGTAGCCCATGTCTGTGATCCCAGTAACTGAGAGGCTGAGTCAGGGGTACTGTTGCCAATTCAAGCTCTCCAGATCAGCCTGGGCTACAGTGTGAGGCCTTGCCTTAAAAAAATGTAGGGGTTATTCAGATGAATTAAACTGGAGAGACTGCTCAGACATTAACAGCACCGACTGCTCTTTCACAGGTCCTGAGTTCAATTCTTAGCAACCATATGGTGGCTTACAACCATCTGTAATGGGATCCGATGCCCTTTTCTGGTATGTCTGAAGAAAGCTATAGTGTGTGTGTATGTATGTATGTGTGTGTGTCTGTATGTGTGTTTGTGTGTGTATAGTGTGTATGTGTGTATGTGTATGTATTTGTGTGTATGTGTGTATGTGTATGTATGTGTGTGTATGTGTGTGTCTGTGTGTGTCTGTGTGTGTCTGTGTGTGTGTGTGAATCAGCATAGGGCTAGAGAGATGGCTCAGTAGGTTGTCCTTGAACAACTTCCTCAGCCTTCTGAGTGCAGGCATTCATGCCTATCTATTTTTTTCATTTTGGACTTATAGTGTGAATTAATGAACCAAACCATTTTTACCTAGTTGGCTACCAATTACCCTGATGCCACTATTAATCTTTTTATCCTTTTTATGTTTATTATATGCCATGCCATTCATAAAAATTAATCAGGCTGGTATGATAACAGTAATAATCACTGTACCCTTGGAGGTAGAAGCAGGGCAATAAAGAGTTAAGGGTATTTTCGACTACATAAGGAATTTGAGGTCAAGCCTGGGCTACACAAGACCTGGTATAATTTCTTTGATCCTATTCTAATTTTTTTTTTTTTTTTTTTTTTGGTTTTTCAAGACAGGGTTTTTCTGTGTAGCCCTGGCTATCCTGGTACTCACTCTGTAGAGCAGGCTGGCCTTGAACTCAGAAATCTGCCTGCCTCTGCCTCCCAAGTGCTGGGATTAAAGGTGTGTGCCACCACAGCCCAGCCCCTATTCTAAATTCTTAAGAGAAAGAGCCTGTGGCATATAGCTAGGGTCTTATGGAACAAACATAAGAAGTGGATGAGTTACTTTTTTTGTTGCTGTAGCATGATACCTGACAGAAGCAGGGTATGAGAGGAAAGGTTTGTTGGCTCTTGGTTTCTGAAGCATTTCAGTCCAGGACAATGGACTAAGGCCCACCTTAGAGACAGACCTACTCCTCCAGACAGACCTCATCTCCTAAAGGCCTTCAAAAGGCGGACAGATTCAAAACACTAGCCTGAGAGCAACATTTTGGGAAGAGCAATCAAATGCATCATTAAAGTAACTCCTCCCCAGAGCTATTAGTTCCTACTGGTTGGTGTCAAAAGAGTCTTTCCAAGCTCAGGAGCTGATCAGAGGAATGTCTGTCGTGGTGCGTTGTGTAATGCGATTCACTTCTGCTTACCTTGAGGAATGAGGCACTTTTCTGCTCCTGGTGTCTGTGAGACATCTGCTGGAGTTAATGCGTAGGGCTGATGCTGTCCTGCCAGACACTGGTCAGGCAGTTTCCCTTCACTCATTTCACATTCGCCAAGCATCTGCTCTATGGCAGGTTCCCTGCAGCTCTCCCAGTGCAGCTCTGAAGGATGAATTGTTTTGCTTTCTTTTTTTAAATTTTATTTTTCTCTCATATATTACATCCCTACCATAGTTTCCCCTCCCTCTTCTCCTCCCAGACCCCCTCCCCACCTCCACTCTCCTTCCAGATCCAATCCCCACCCCACCATTGTTTCCCTTCAAAACAGGGCAGGCCTCCCAGGGATATCAACCAAACATGGCATATCATGTTGCAATAAGACCAGGCACATCCCTTTACATTAAAGCTGAATGAGGCAACTCAGTAGGAGGAAAAAGGGTCCCCAAAACAGGCAAAAGAGTCAGAGAGAACTCCCCACCCCACTCCCACTGTTATACAACTATAACATATATGCAGAGAACGTAGCTTAGACCCATACAGGCTCCCTGATTGTCAGTTTCATCTCTGTGAGCCCCTGTGAGCTCTGGTTAGTTGATTGTGTGGGCTGTCTTCTTGTGTCCTTGACTACTCTGGCTCCTACAGTCTTTCTTCCGGCCCGAATGGTCAGAGTGCCTAATGGCTGTGGATCTCTGACTCTGCTCCCAACAGCTGCTAGGTGAAGCCTCTCTGATGATGACTTTGCTAGCCTCAGGGCTATAGTCAGTACAGCAGTATCCTTAGGAATCCTGTTATTGTCTTTTTAACTTTTAATTAATTAAGTAGCCAGTCGTGTTTGGTTCTATCCTGGGTGTCTGGGCTATCCAGCCTCTGGTTCCTGGCCCTCCAGGCTATGCTAGGCATGGGCTCCCTCTCATGGCATGGGTCTCAAGTTGGACCAGTCATTGGTTGCCCACTTCTACAATTATTTTTCAAGAGCTTATAAATGCTGTGAGGATAAGTAAAACTGGCTGGCCAGGCGGTAGTGGCGCACGCCTTTAATCCCAGCACTTGGGAGGCAGAGGCAGGCGGATTTCTGAGTTCGAGGCCAGCCTGGACTACAGAGTGAGTCCAGGACAGCCAGGACTACACAGAGAAACCCTGTCTTGAAAAACCAAAAAAAAAAAAAAAAAAAAAAAGTAAAACTGGCTGACAACACATGAAAGACCATGCCATCACTAAAAATTGTGAGGCAAATGTTAAAAGAGGTAGCATTCTTCAGTTGCCTGGACATCTTTATTTACCATGTGGTGTGTATGCATATTCGTATGTTTATATATGCGTGCATATGTGCGAGTGCATATAGCACAGTGCACATATGGAGGTCAGAGGACAACCTTGGGTGTGGGGTTTTGCCTTCTACGTTGTTCGAGACAGAGTCTCTCATTTACTGCTGTGCATGCCAGGCTCTCTGGCCCATGAGCCTCTGAACATTCATCTGTCTCTGTTCCCATCTAGTTGTGGGAACACTGAGATTGCAGACTGGTGCTACTGCATCCAACTTTATGTGTGTTATGAGGATCTCAGCTCAGGTCCCTAGACATGTACAGCAAGTGCTTTGCCATTGAACCATCTCTCTAGCCTCCTTTTGGATATTTTCTTCTTACTTTCAAATCGCACAACCTCTCTTTATCAGCAGGAAACACTAGCTAAAGACTCTTCCACAGGGGACTAGAGAGATGGTGCAGCTATTCAGATCACTTGCTCCATCATCACGAGGACTGGAGTTCAGATCCCAGGACTTACGTTGCTTGCTAAATTTGTAGGCATTTCCATAATCTGAAACCGTATTTCTAAGGTGGGTAAAGAAATGAGGATTGATGAGGCTTGCTGGTCTCCAGCTAGCTGAGAAAGCATAAACCCCCATTTCAGGGAAAGGCCCCGCCTCAAAGAATAGGCAGAAAATAATAGAGGACACTGGATGCCCTCTCTACCTCTATGCACAAGTACACCCACATATGCATATACTCATATAGATAGATATAGCTGTCTGTCTATCTATCTATCTATCTATCTATCTATCTATCTATCTATCTATCTATCCTCTATCAATAAATTGAAAGTTTGAAGACCATAGGGTGGCATTTTTGTGATGTTTTTCAAGGGGTAAAGAGGAGATAAAGGGTGTTGGGTGGGTATGGAGGATGGAGAGGGTGAGACTAGTCAGTCTATCCACTCTCCCTTGAGGTAGACATGTGGAGGTTCCAGAGCATTCTTCAAGAGTAAGTCAGTCTTTACCTGTCCTTGGATCTTGTGTGTGTGTGTGTGTGTGTTATCTGTATGTACTGTAGTGTAATGTTTACACTGTGTGTTGTATGTATGCATGCTGAGCTTTGCCTTCCTGAGGAAGCACACACAGGTCAAAGAGCTTTTGTGCTCCCAAGGTGGACTCTCAGCAGCCCCTAGCAGGCTGGGATTTGGATGCTGGCTTTCTCCTTCTGGCCTGGCTTAGATTCTAGAGATATATGTGTGAATTAGATGCAAGCAACCCCTCAAAGGTCTCTGTTGACCAAGGCTCCCTGTTTCCTCTTCCTGTTCTGCTTCTCCCAAGATGAGGCCTCCCTAGAGATGTCCAAGGGACTCACCCACAAATCCTGATTTCAGGATCTGCTTCTGAGAAATAGATCCTAAGATTGTGTTCCAACAAGGAGTCTTTCAAAGATGTTCTCTATAAAGCATGAACTCAAGTGTGAGTTACTATCCAAGAATTTGAGGACTCTCTTCTTGGCCACTGGCCCCACTGGCTTGAAGTGTGAATGCTTGCAATGGCTTGGGGGGGGGCAGGATGTATTTTCTGGAGCATGGAGGCCAGGACTAGGCTAGGCAGATGAAGAGAAGACATCCAACAGAAATGAGGGCCTACTTTCAAGACTAACTAGCACAATGGCCTAGTCACTAGTAAGCTAGCTGTGACAAGGAAACACCCATAAATGGAAGCCCAGAGGAGTTGAGGTCTTGGGGAAGATTTCCTAGAACCAAGGAAGTTCAAGTATATTTGACACCAAAGCTAGTCTACAATGCCATCTCATTTTCATAAGGTAGGAATAAGAAACGAAGGCTTTCAGAAATGTGAGCCCTTATCAGTGATGTGTGAACAATTACAGCTCCTACTACTCAGAAGCAGTGTGGGGATTAGAAATGTCTCATGAGGGACTCAAGAGATGGCTCAGTGGGTAAGAGCACTTGCTGCTCTTATAGAAAACCTGAACTTGGTGTCTAGCACAGAGCATCCTTGTGGGGTGGCTCACAGTAACTGTAACTTCGGCTCCGTGTGGTCCTGTGTTCATTGTAGGTACCTGCACTCACATGCATATATACTCACACAAACACATAATTGTAACAACAACAACAACAACAACAACAACAACAACAGACTAGAGAGATGGCTCAGTGGTTAAGGGTACTGGTTGCTCTTATAGAAAACCCAGAATCAATTCCTAGAATCTGCATGGCAGGCTCACAACCATCTGTATGTAACTCAGGTCCCAGGGGATGCAATGCCCTCTTCTGTCCTTCTTGGGTACTGCACACACGTAACACCCAGAAACACAAGCAAAACTCCCATACACATATATCTAACAAGAAGGATGAGGGTAAGGAGAAATAATTGTAATAATGCCTGAAAATCCCTTAGCATTCTCTGTGAGACATACATGTAGGAGTGTCCAGGGACAAAAGAGCCTCACACAGAGAAATAAGGCTTGAAGGTTTTAATGGTCTGTGGCTGGTGACAGCAGTCTTGTAGGGAACCCCAGAGAAGGCACTCTGACTTTAGAAGCATTTCCTGTGGACAATGGAGGGCCCTGCCTCATCATACTCTGGTTTGCTGATCCACATTTGCTGGAAGGTGGAGAGAGAGGCCAGGATGGAGCCTCCAATCCAGACTGAGTACTTCCGCTCAGGAGGAGCGATGATCTGCAGAGAAAATGTGGCAAATTAAGACCATCCCCCAAGACAGTGCCTAAGAATGGGGTACAGTTTTGTATGCTACGGTCTCAGATACTGGGGAGCTTCAAAACTAGGTGCTCGCATGAGCAGAAGAATTCTGAACCATCCAGCTCAACACAAGATCCAATCTCAAAAAACAAACAAACAAAACAATAAAAATGAGCAAGGAGGACCAGAAACCAGAAGTCTTCTTAGCCTATTCCTGAAAAGGGTAGCTAGCCTTTGTGGTCATAATGAAAGATAGGGACTGGAAAGCTGGCTCTGTGGTTAAGAGCACTTGTTGCTCTTGCAGAGGACCTGAATTCTGTTCCCAGCACCCACATGGCAGCTCACAACCACATGTAACCCCAGTTCCAGGGGATCTGAAATCTCCATGTGGTACATCATGTAGGCAAACACACATGTAAAATGAATAAATATAAAGATAAATCAATAAGATAAAATTGGAAGATGATTAGATTGTCACTCAAAATGTTCTCTACCTTGCCACATCCCATCTCCTCCATAGAGGGAGAGGGTTCCTCTGTCCTGTGACTTTTGGCGGGCCCGTGTATTGCCTTATCCAATGGGGTGGTAGCAACTATGACACAAACAGGAGTGGAAACGTCCTTGCATAGTTAGTCATACTCTCCGTACCTCTTCCCTCTATGAGAAGGGCTTCTCTGTAGGAGCTGCTAGTCCTTCACCCCAGCCTTGAAATCTGAGATGCAGGTCTTGACCTGTGCTGAGCAGACCCGTAGAGCTCTCTGGCCAAAGCTGAGCTGGATTAGCTAACTTTCTGCTGACCCACAGCTGTATAAGCAACTATGCTTATTGTTATGTGCCACTGAGGTTTTGTGGGTGTTTGGTACTCAGCAATAGTTGACCAGTACCAAAATTTATAGAGAGAGTCTTGTTTGGCCCTTCCCTGGGGGTTGGATGCGTGGATACTTTGGGCTCAGCTGGTTCCATTATTACCTTTATGCCAGTCTGCTTAATCCTTCTTTTGAGCTTCCGTTGACAATGACCACTTATATCCAGCAGGCCCTCATTTTACGTATGCATTGTTCATCCATTTTCTAATTTTTGAAGTGCCTAAAGTGTCTTTGTTAATTTTTTTGTTTGTTTGTTTGTTTGTTTGTTTGTTTGAGACAGGGTTTCTCTGTGTAGCCCTGGCTGTCCTGGAACTCACTCTGTAGACCAGGCTGGCCTCGAACTCAGAAATCCACCTGCCTCTGCCTCCTAAGTGCTGGGATTAAAGGCGTGTGCCACCACTGCCCAGCTGCTAATTTTTTTTTTTTTGAGATAGGGTCTCATATACCCTTAGCTGGCCTTGAATTGCTTGGGTAGCTAAGTATGACTTTGAATTTCTGATCCTGAAGCCTCTGCTTTTCTAGTGTTGAGATTACAGGTGTACTACCAATCTATCCCTAAACTCTATTGATTGATTGATTGATTGATTGACTGACTGACTGATTGACTGACTGACTGAAGGGTCTGTGGAGTGCAGTGGATTGATTGACTGAATGACTGACTGACAGATTGTGGGGGCTGTGGAGTGTGGCGGAGGTATACACAGGCTGGGGTACTTCTGTTGAAGTGTGAGGCCAGCCCACTGGGGTCAGGTCTCTGCTTTCCTGCAGGTCCTGGGGAGTGAACTCAGGCCCTTCAGTCTTGGTTGGCAGGCACTTTTAAAAAAATTCTTCTCAAAACAAGGTCTTACTATGTAGCTTTAGCTGTCTTAGAACTCACTGTGGAGACAGATTGGCTTTGAACTCAGAAATCTGCCTACTTCTGCCTCCCAAGTGCTGGGACTAAAGGCCTGTGCCACTGTGCCTGATTGCCTTTTTTCCTTTAATTTTTAAGCCCTCAATTCTTAAAAAAAAAAAAAACTGCTAACAGTAAAGACCCCAGAAATCCTTGAGAGATCAATCTCTATGAGTATCTGGAGACCAGAAGCCAGGGGTGTCAAATGGGATCACCAGACAAATAGGATCCCTTTCCATCAAGCTCCCTGAGATTAACTGTCATCATGAGAAGCATCATGGAGGATGCTGCAATCACAATGATCAGTAGATCAGAGTTACCTAGCCAAGGTCTAGAGAATGTTCCTGGGCGTTTGAAATGACAGCCAGCCGCAGACATACATTCTCTCTCTGGAACTTTATATCATTTTTTCTGGTCAGGTGTGTGTGTGTGTGTGTGTGTGTGAGAGAGAGAGAGAGAGAGAGAGAGAGAGAGAGAGAGAGAGAGAGAGAGAGAGAGAGAGGGAGAGAGTCACTGTGTATCTCTGTCTGATCTGGAACTCAGTATATAGGTAGACTAGGCTATCCTGGAACTCACAGAGATCCACCTAGCTCTGCTTCACGTGTCCTGGGACCAAAGGTGTATACCATCATACCTGATCCAGCAGTAAGTGCTCTTAATGGCAGCATCATCCCTCTGACTCCAATCATTGTCTCTTTCCTTCATCCTAATTTCTCTTTCACCTCCCTCAATAGTGTTGTCACCTCAAATTCTTTCAATGTCTTCTCATATGATATCCATGTTTGGGGCTTAGCCATGCTAAATATATCTTCATTCTATCACTGCTCCAAGGAACATCAGACCAGGAGGATAAAGATCACCAGGAGACCACCAATTTCCAAGGCCCAGCAACATCTCCTATGAAGGCAGGTCTTTGCTTATAGAGCAGCAAAAGGGAAGTAGGGTAAGGCCCAACCTACCTTGATCTTCATGGTGCTGGGAGCCAAGGCTGTGATTTCCTTCTGCATCCTGTCAGCAATGCCAGGGTACATGGTAGTGCCCCCAGAGAGGACATTGTTAGCATACAAATCCTTGCGGATGTCAATGTCGCATTTCATGATGGAATTATATGTTGTCTCATGAATTCCAGCTGACTCCATGCCTGGGGGAGGTTACAGAGTTTAGTCAACATCCATGCCTTCAGAAATGTAGCTCATATCAGGCATACGACTCACCCTTGCAATGCCAGGCACATGGGAGGCTGAGGCAGAAGGGTCAATAATTCAAGGCTAGCCTGAGTTGCAGAGTGAGACCCTGTTTCAAAAACAGACAAAAACACCACCTCCATGGCAGTTGATCAATTCTTAACTGGATCACAAGCTCAGAAGTGTTTATTGGTCATGGCCTCGGCCTTGGTTTCCTCATGCCTCAGCTGATGTTTCTCACTGTGGCCCGAGGCATATTTCTGAAGCATCATACCTCTTTCCATAGCTTTAAGGAGATGTAATTAATATACTATAAAGGTAACCCCTTTAAAGTTCAGTAGTCGTTATATTTACAGAGTTGGGCAAGTGTCACCACAATATCACTTTTTAAAGACAAGATGGCCTGAATTCAATATGCAGCTGAGGATGGCTTTAAATTCCTGCTCTTTCCATTTTCACAGCCCAAGCACTTGGATTACATAGGTATACTGCCACACTCAGCCCTAGAGCATTTTAATGGCTCCAGAGAAACTCCGAGGCTATGAGCAGCCATTCCCCATTTCCCACTTAAACCCTCCTCAAGAAAGTGGCTTTCTTTGATAAGTATTGTCGTTTAGTTTTTGTCATAGTACTAGCTGGTAAGTACAGATTATTATTTTCCATATTTAAAGCATTTATTATTGGTCTTATTGTTTTATTTATGGGTCTGAGTATGGGTTTGTGAGTGTGAATAAATGCCCGTGGAGGTCAGAGGAGGGTATTAGATCCTAGTGCTACAGGCTGTTAGGAGCTGCCATGAGGCTGCTGAGAATTGAACCTGGTCTCTCTGGAAGGGTTCAGCTAGTGTTCATAGTGAGCCATCTCTCCAGAACACCTCCCCCCATTATTTAAAAAAAAAAAATTTTTTTTTTCGAGACAGGGTTTTTCTGTGTAGCCCTGGCTGTCCTGGAACTCACTCTGTAGACCAGGCTGGCCTCAAACTCAGAAATTCGCCTGCCTCTGCCTCCCAAGTGCTGGGATTAAAGGTGTGCACCACCACCGCCCAGCATTATTTCAATTTTTATAGAAGAGAAAGCTGCAGCTTGAAGAAGGTGGTGTATCAGTGTGTCAATGTCTGGATGCAGAGATACAAGATCAGCATTGAAACTTTGACCCCAGATCCACCTGTACCACTGTCCAGATGCAGGCCTCTGGGACCTAAATGCTAAGTGATGCAGAAGTGGTCTGGACTGACCTTAAATCCCATTATTAGTTTCATACTATATTACTTGTCCTGGTTTTCCTTTCAAAAATATATAATTGTGTATGTGTGTTCCCACATGATTTTATGTACATTAGGTTCAAGCAAATGCCCATGAAGGCCACAAGAGGGTATTGGACTCCAGGAATTGCAGTCACATCGGTTGTAAGCCACCATGTGGGTGCTGGGAACTGAACTTGGACCCTCTGCAAGAATAGTAAATGCTCTTAACCACTAAGAAATTTCCAAGTCTGTTTTTTCTTTTTCTTTTCTTTCTTTCCTTTCTTTTTCTTCCTTCTCTTCCTTCCTTCTTTCCTTCCCTTCTTTGTTTCTTTCTTTCTTTTTTAGACTTTCTCTGTATAGCTTTGGCTGTTCTGGAACTCATTCTGTAGACCAGGTTGGACTTGAACTCATAGGGATTCAGCTGCCTTTACCTCCCAAGTGCTGGGATTAAAGGGGTGAGCCATCACCCCAAGTCCCATTCTGTTTTTTTTTTAATTTATTTACTTTTCTTTTTTCTTTTTTCCTTTTTTCTTTTTTGGTTTTTCAAGACAGGGTTTCTCTGTGTAGCACTGGCTGTCCTGGAACTCACTCTATAGACCAGCCTGGCCTCGAACTCAGAAATCTGCCTGTCTCTGCCTCCCAAGTGCTGGGATTAAAGGCGTGCGCCACCACCACCACCCTACTTTTCTATTTAAAATTATGTCTTTATCTAATTGTTTATGTCCCTTCTTGGGAAATTTTAAGACAGATAAAAGTAACAAAATGCTTGTGAGTCGGAGTTTTTCCTTTTCCAAATCCCATCCACTTCTCAGCCCTGCACCCTTCCACCCTGCCTCCTCCGTCCTGCACCCTCTGCCCTGCACTCTTCTGTCTTACAACTCTCTGCCTTGACCCTCCACCCTGTATTGTTAGAACAGCTCTTTCTGAGACTATCTCTTACCCTTAGAAAGTGAGTTTTTACCAGACCTTGCAACCAGGTTAATAATATATCTTGAGATTGTTTAAAACTATATACTGGATCTGTTGTGGTGAAGTTAATCAGCCTGTTTAACTTGCTGGAAGAAAACAATCTTACCAGCCTTACTACTGTTTGGACTTTTTATGTAATCTCCTTTTACAACCTAAGCTAAATGCCTAGCTTTAATCTTAAACTATGTATGCGTTTATGCCCATGATACAGAACTGTGTGTGTGTGTGTGTGTGTGTGTGTGTGTGTGTGTGTGTGTGTGTGTGT
>JADRCD010214271.1:9754-22578 GCA_019843815.1 Montemys delectorum | reverse complement strand
TGTGTGTGTGTGTGTGTGTGTGTGTGTGTGTGTGTGTGTGTGTGTGTTGGTAACCATTTTCTGAAGCCATATGAGGATTTGGGTTAATAATATCTGTGGTGGTTTGAATAGATTTGGCCCCATAGACTTATATGTGTTTGAATGCTTGGCCCACAGGGAGTGACACAATTAGATGGTGTGGTCTTGTTGGAGGAAGTGTGTCACTCTGGGCTTGGGCTTTGAGACCCTCCTTCTAGCTGCCTGAGGAGCCAGTCTTCTCCTGTTTGCCTTTGGAACAAGATGTAGAACTCTCAGCTTGTCCTCTACCATGCCTGTCTGGATGCTGCCATGCTTCCCGCCATCATGATAAGGAACTGAACCTCTGAACCTGTAAGCCAGCCCCAATTAAACCTTGTCCTTTATAAGAGTTGCCTTGGTCATGGTGTCTCTTCACAGCAATGGAAACCCTAACTAAGACAATATCTGTGTGAGGTTCTGAGTGTTATTCTGGGTTATTTGGGGTCAGTACAATAACTTCTTTCCCTTGTAAAACTCTGTTAAGGATTTCTGTAAAGAATTCCTCACTCCTTTTCCATACTATGTGTTCTGTGCTGTTCCGTAAATACAGAGCAAAGCTTTTTCTAGGCACTGGCACCAGACAGGCACCACACACACACAACAGACAGATGACAGACTGAATGCAGGGTACAGACACTAGACAGATGGAAGATACAAGGAGGATTCAAATTTGAGCCTGCTTTTTGTCTAAACTACTCCAAGAGGAAGATTTTTTTCATCCTTTAATGTGGAACTGAATCTCTGTTCCCTCTGCCCTGCAACCCTCACCCTGCATTCTCTATCCTGTACTCCTCCAGCTGATACCACTCTACCCTGGACCCCTGGACCCTTCCTCCAAGTGAAGAGCGGGGTCTGCAGGTAGCACCTCACCAATGAAGGAAGGCTGGAAGAGGGTCTCTGGGCAGCGGAAGCGCTCATTGCCAATAGTGATGACCTGCCCATCAGGCAACTCATAGCTCTTCTCCAGGGAAGAAGATGAAGCTGCTGTGGCCATCTCATTCTCAAAATCCAGGGCTACATAGCACAGCTTCTCCTTGATGTCTCGGACAATTTCTCTCTCAGCTGGAAAGTACAGAAATGGCAAAGTGGTTCCTGGGCTCTGCAAGCTCTGACATATGTGTTCTCTGGGAAACTCTTAGTCTGCTTTGAGTACAGCCTTAGGAAGAGCCTCCATGAATAGGATCCCCCATTCCTCAAAAATGCTTGATTCTCAAGCAGGAAGTCAAGGGATTTTTTTTTCACTCTGTCATTCTGTGTTGACAATGTCACAGGTGCTCCTGGGGTCCTTACAGGACGAATTAAGGGGCAGACTTGGACTTACCCCTGGTGACCTGACAGAATCTAAAAAAAAAAAAAAAAAAAAAAAAAAAAAGCACTCCCCCAAATCCCCACTTAACCTAGGCGGGCTTCATGACTCCTCTCCTTTTAGATCATTTTATATCATTTGATCTCAGACACCATAGACTCCTCCAAGGAGATAAGTACGTCACCAGCTCTCCAGTACAGCTAAACATTGTTGAAAACTCTGGCCTGTGTCAACATGAACATAGGCAGTGGGTGCTGGGGAAAGGGAATGCCCAGGAGGTTCCAAAGCAGAACATGGCAGAAGGAAGCTAGTGCTAAGCCTGTCCTCCTCCCCAGAGCATCTCCACGGGGAACCTTCATTCTCCAACTAGGCCCTCTTAACACTGAAGGGCGTCAAGTCCACCCAAAGACAGCCTGAGGATAGAGCCACAGAATTCCCACCATTCCCAAGAACGTCTGGTCCTAGATGAGATTGGATTTTGAGCTCAGCTCTGGATGAGGAAAGGGGCAGGTACCTGTGGTCACAAAGGAATAGCCTCTTTCCGTGAGAATCTTCATGAGGTAGTCTGTGAGATCCCGTCCAGCCAGGTCAAGACGCATGATGGCATGGGGCAGTGCATAGCCCTCATAGATGGGGACATTGTGGGTGACACCATCCCCTGAATCCAGGACGATACCTGTGGACAGAGAAGACAAACTGCATTTTCATCTGTCTCTTTCTGGGGTCTGTTCTGAATGATTTTCCATTATCATATATTCCTTTAGTAGTTAAGAAAATTCACCCACCACGAGAATTCTCTCTCTCTCTCTCTCTCTCTCTCTCTCTCTCTCTCTCTCTCTCTTTCTCTCTCTCTCTCTGTGTTTTCTAGAAGGCAAAAACTGTCTCAATATCTTGGATTCCTTGAAATGCAGACATGCTAATGAATACTTGTCAGTTTACCTTAAATCCAGACTGTACATTCTGCTTTTTAATATTTAGACTACATCCTTCTCTGAGGACATCAAAGTCACTAGAGTTGGAGCTGCCTAATGTGAGGGCTGGGAACTGAACTCAGGTCCTTTCCTAAAGCAGTGTAGCTCTTAACTGCTGAGCCATCTCTCTAGCTGAGTGTGCCTATTGTTTGATACAGGCTTTGTGAGAAGGATACGCTGGAAGGATGAATGCTCAGGAAAAGCAGTGGACATATGAAAGACTAATTTAAACAGCTTTTGTTACGGTGCTCAAGTGCTTATTGAGGACCACAGGTTCCCTTGACTGCTGGGCATCCTTCTACATGGAGGCCACATGCTTCTGCAGCTACCATCGCAGGTTCTGCTGTTCTTGAGGCAAAGGCGTTGTGATGGGGGTGTGTGGATAAGCCGCCTGGCATGACCGGGAAAGGAAACAGCTCTTGCTGCACCTATCAATTATGGCTTGTTTATGGAAATTCTTCCCAACTGTATAAGCAGGCTCACACCCAGCCTGCTCCATGGGCACTCTCATTTGTTCTTTCCCCGGTCACTGGTGTTCCTCTTGATCTAAGCATAAACCTCTGTAGGAGCCCAGCTTGATTCTACCTTCCCTGCTGTAGTAAACACACTATTGGTAAAGTGTTACGTGGCGTTTGAGCTCACTGAAAAACTGGTATGGAAGAGGAGTTCCCATCTTTCATTTTAGCTTCAAGCTTGTTTATCTCAAAGTGCCTTCCAAGGCCCTGGCTGCAGATGGGCTGGCCCCTGACTCTGCAGGAAAGAGAACACAAGAGTAAAGGCACCATGTCCTCGTGGGTAGCTAGAAACTAAACCATTTCCAACAAAGGTTCCTATTGTTTATCCTACCATAAGAAAAAAGTGCCTGTAGTGGGAAAGGGAAGCCAGAGAGTCAGCTATGGAGAGAAACTCAATCAGAAACCTCAGCTGACTGCCTCAACTTCCCCAGTCAGTTTCTATTGGATGTTTGTAAGCTCCCATTTGATAACATCATGTATCTGCTGTTACTTGTTCTTTTACCTGGAGGGGACAGTCTGTCCTGCCCTAGACTCTCTGTGAACTCCAACTGATTGCCTCAGTGGACTTCTCCAGATGACTTCTTTCTTTCTTTTTCTTTTTTTTCGAGACAGGGTTTCTCTGTATAGCCCTGGCTGTCCTGGAACTCACTCTGTAGACCAGGCTGGCCTCGAACTCAGAAATCCACCTGCCTCTGCCTCCCAAGTGCTGGGATTAAAGGCGTTCACTACCACCACCCGGCGCCCAGATGATTTCTATTGGATGTTTTGAGTATCCAACCTGACCATATTTTGCTATCTGTCTGTCTTTCTTTCTTTCTTTCTTTCTTTCTTTCTTTCTTTCTTTCTTTCTTTCTTTTTTTCTTTCTTTTTTCTTTTTGCCACCACAGATCATTTTCAGGACTGTGACGAAAAACCTGGAGCCAGAAAAGGATTGAATTTCAAGGCTACTGACCTGTGGTGCGGCCGGATGCATAGAGCGAGAGCACAGCTTGGATGGCAACATACATGGCAGGAACATTGAAGGTTTCAAACATGATCTGGAAGGGCAGCAAGGAGGAAAGGACTGTCTGAAAAACACTGCGATTTCCTTAAGGGCAAGAACTATGCCAATTCATAGTTCTTCATCCCATATCCACTTCCCATGGGACATGTCTTGGTCGCCCCGCCCCCGCCCCGCCCTCGCCCCCGCCCCTGCCCCCTGCCTCCAACCATAGCGGGTTTGTAAGGACATTTTGCTGCATTGGTACACAGTGGGGAAGAAGTATCTGGCCAAGCTGCTTTCCCGTGCACAGTGCCCTTACCTGGGTCATCTTCTCCCTGTTGGCTTTGGGGTTTAGGGGGGCCTCTGTGAGCAGGGTTGGGTGCTCTTCTGGTGCTACTCGCAGCTCGTTGTAGAAGGAGTGGTGCCAGATCTAGTTGAGACAAAAGGCAGATAAGCCAAGCAGACTTCCCAGGGGTCTGAAAATATCTGACTGGCATGTCGATATCGGAGGAAGGTGGCTAAATGCTACCCCAGGACAGGGTAAATCTGGAGTGGTCAGCCTGGGGTATCTCTGAGGGACACGGGGTCTGTTCTTTCTCTCCAAGCATGCCAGACACAGAGCCAGTGTATGTGCTGATTCTACCATTTGAGCCTTCCTCTTCTCTCCTTTTCCTGCCGTTTGGCGCCTTCAAGGAGGCCAGCTGCACTCAGTGCTTATTGCTTCCAGGTTTCTGGTTGTGTTCCGCTGATGGATGGCACTGGCCGGAGGTTAGACAGTGGGAGGAGAGAAAAGCCAGGGCGTGTCTCTTAGCTGTGCTGTGGCCCCATAAACAGGCCTCCAGTTATCTCGATGGTTCCAAGGACACTACCTATACTCAGAGTCCCCGTAGGGGGCGCTTGTAAGCACAAGAGCTCCTACGGTAACTAGTACTCATCCTGTTCGGGTCGCCTTAATCCTGCTCACACTCCTGTACTTCTTCAGTCAACCTCACCAGAAGTGTAGACTCTCTTCTGCTGTGATCCTGGCACATATATGTGGACCCAGATCTCACTGTTTACTGGTGACCAGGCCGGTGTTTGAGCAGGGCCTCAGTCAGTGTTGTGGTGGACAGGCGTGTGCACCATGGGAGGCTTAGTGGCATCCTTAGTCTCCATCCATTGAATGCTAGTCGTGGCCCAAGTTTGGTTACATCTCCAGACATTACCGTTGTGTGTGTGTGTGTGTGTGCGCGTGTGCGTGCGCGTGTGCGTGTGCGTGTGCGTGTGCGTGTGTGTGTGTGTGTGTGTGTGTGTGTGTGTGTGTGTGAAATCATCCCTGCCTTAGAGGAAGTTTTCTCACCCACGTAGGTCTGCATAGGTCCTTCTTCAGTGCTCCAAGATGACTAGACAAGGGTCTTTACTTGGGAGGTGTTTGGCAAACAGTGTTAGGGGACTTGGGGTTTTGGTTTCTTTAGCAACAGGGCTAAATCACACCACTGTATTTATGGGCTTTGCTGGGATGTTAGTAAATATGACAATAGGGGCTGTATGTAGATTGGACTTAGTGTCTACTTCTTAGTTTCAAAGTCTGGAGGGGAGAAAGTACAAAAGACAAAAATGCCAAAATGCAACTAAATCAAAGGAAGAGGTAGAAAGAGACTATCATCTGGGAGACTGGAATAGACTGGAAAGCAGAAGAGCTCCCCAGAGGCTTCGAGGGCCTCTGAGACACAGGGAATTTCAGGAGCACAGGCCTTGGGCTTTGAAGGTTCACAGGAAGATGGGGGTCAGCAACTGGCCTCAGTGGAGTGAAATGGGATTTGAAACACGCCTTCCTCAGCTTTGCCTGGGTCTGTGAATGTAGGTATAGCTGGCTTAGCACTATCCAGACCTGCCATCAGTGGGTCCAAGCACTTCACTTCATTTTATTTTTTCAAAGCACTGTACTGCAAAAGTTAGAAATGTTGCCAAACCAAAATATTTGGAAAATCTTATATACCACCTGTCACTAGGTAACATTTTGAAATATTTCCTTTGTGATTCTTGTCTTTATGTTATTTGTAATTTTTTATAAGTTATTTACTTCATATCCATTATTAATATTATTATTACATTTTGTTTTAATTAATTAATTAATTAATTAATTTGGGGACAAGGTCTTTCTATGTAGCCTTGATTTGCCTGGAACTTGCCATGTAGACCAAGTTGGCCTCAAATTCTCAGAAATTTGCCTTCCTCTGCCTCCTAGTGCTGGAACTAAAGGCATGTACCACTTACACTTGGTGGGTTTTATTTTATTTTGAAGTTTGGGGTTTTTTTTTTTTTTTTGAAGATAGTAATTTCCTTTTCTTAAAAGGTGGATTTTAAAAAATTGTGTGTGTGTGTGTGTGTGTGTGTGTGTGTATCTGTGTGCCATGCACACAAGTGTAGGGGTCCTCAGAGGTCTGAAGATGGCACTGGAGCCCCTGGTGCTAGGGTTATAGGTGGCTGGGGGGGCACCTGGCATGAGTGCTGGGAGCCAAACTCAAGTCCTTCTTGAGAGCAGCCATTTCTCCAGCCCCAGCACTGATAAATCTGTACTACCTGTTTATCAGGCTTTCAATATGTCTCTTGTAATATTTTTGTGATCTGTTGTTTGATTTTCAGAGTTTATTTTTTGGGCACATATACTAGAAGTTATGATTTTTAAGTCAAATCTGTTGTTTTTTTCTTCTATGATGACTCTCACCAGAAAGCTTGACTAAATATTTACACCTACCTTACTGTATCTTTGAATTTTTATATTTAACTTTTAGATTCAATTGATATGTGTTTGTAGAAGTGGTATGAGGTGAGACTCTGCATGTATAAATAATTAAGTGGCTACCTTGGAACAACCCATCCAATTCCTATTCAGCTTTTCTTTTAAGATGCACTATATACACATAGGGCTTCTTTAATGAGTTCATACATTGTCCTTCCTGTGAGAAAGTAGTTTGTTTCTTATGTTTCCAAATTAAGCATTGGGAAATGTGTGTGAATAATGAGTGTCATTTCCAAAGCTCCGATCCATGTGTTGGGATCATACTAAATCAACGTCTAATTTTATCTTTAAAGCACTTTAGTGGAAAAGGAGGTTGTTTGATCTGAGATAGGGGGGTCTCATTTTATAACCCAGGCTGACCTTGAACTCACAGCAAAGTGCCAGTCCTCCTGCCTCAGTCTCCCAAGCTCTGGGTCTATAGGCATGAACCCCTGCACCTCAAAAGAAAGTTGTTTGTTTTTAAATCTCCAGCTCAAAAATGAAGATGCTAAGGCTGAGGGTGCGGTTTGAGGGTGCAGTTTGCACACGCATTCTTTGCTTGCTCCTCTCTGTGGTGGGAGAGCTGCCACAGTATAGACCAGCTTACCCCTGAAGATACAGAGGAGCTGTAGTCAGTAGATCACAGATAAGAAGAACACTAGAAAGGTGCTGCTGACATTCCCCTCGTGCTGTCATCATTGTCCCACCCCCTGCATTGTCTTATAAAAACAAGTCAAAACAAAAACCACCAAACCAACAACAAAAACAAAAAACTTCCAGAACTCCTAGCATATTACTTAATATTTCATTGGAGAATCAGAACACTATATCAGCAATTCCCTCCCCTGATCTCATGGCAGAGCAAATAAACAGGAGAGAGAGCTGGAGTTACAGATAGCTTTGAGCTGCCTAATGTGGGTATAGAAACCAAACCTGAGTCCTCTGCAAGAGCAATAAGTGTCTTTCACATCTCTTGCCCCAGCTGAGATGTTCCACATTTTAAACAAAGGCCTAGGCCTGGCCAGATGGAGTGATGCAGGAGAGGCAGAGGCTGGAAATAAGGTATGACCAGATTCCCAGAGGCTGCTATGAGGAGTTAGGAACAGAGGGGATATGGATAAATAGGGCAAAGGACAAGGGAACCTGTGGGAAGCCATTGCCGTGGTCCAGGGAGAGGAGTTGAGGGCCCGGGCTGGAAATGATACAGGGGTAGGAAGGGAAGGAGGAAGGCTACAGGAAGCGTTCCTGAGGAAGACTGACGGGCACAGAGAGGCGTGACATAGGAAAGTCACGATAAGATATCACTATTGAAATAAACACGCTGGAGGCTCCAGATACCTTCTCCATGTCATCCCAGTTGGTGATGATGCCATGTTCAATGGGGTATTTGAGAGTTAGGATCCCACGCTTGCTCTGAGCTTCATCTCCTACATAGCTGTCTTTCTGGCCCATTCCCACCATCACACCCTGTGATGAGAAAGAAAAGGAGAGATAAGTGAATTGTCTGAGGGGTCCACACATAGAGATTTAGTCACTGGAATGTTCCCAAAGAAGGAGAGCGGTGAGGAAAGGAAGGTGGGGACAGGGAGAGGAGGTGGAGGTTCCTCATGGGCTGAGCCTTTTCTCTTACAGAAGACTATGTGGTTTTCTGAGGGAGAACAAAGCCTGTAGATATATTTACCCCCTTATTTTATACTCTCTGCAGAGAGAGAGAGAGAGAGAGAGAGAGAGAGAGAGAGAGAGAGAGAGAGAGAGAGAGAGAGCAGGAGCACTCAGTATAGTTCTTTCAATGCAGGTCCAATACAGCTCACTCCTAGTGGCTCACAGTCTTGGATACAGAGACAACACACCTGATGTCGAGGGCGGCCCACAATGGAGGGAAAGACAGCCCTGGGGGCATCATCTCCTGCAAAGCCTGCCTTGCACAGGCCAGAGCCATTGTCACACACAAGGGCGGTGGTCTCTTCTTCACACATGGTGGGAATGGTGAGTGAGCTGGGGGCTGGAGCACCTTTGGGTCGTAAGAGAAAAGAACAATTGTCAAGTAAGACAGGAGATAGTCTTTGTGGCCCTGGGGTCTGAGCAGCAGGTGTATCTGGGCTTTGCTACTTTGTGGGTTCTTCTTTTCTCTACCCTTTATCCCCCCCAGACCCACCCACTTTCACCCACTAACATCAGATAGGAGAGACACAAGGGTAGAGGGGAAAGAGAACCTTGAATCAGATTTCTTTCCTTTTGTTTCTTCTTTGACCAGGGATACTAACAAACCATCAACCTCCCCCTAAATGACCGCCAACCCACCACCCACCTCTTGGTGCTGTAGCATTTATGTGCCCTCTGAAAACTTCCCAAAATTCCAAATATCACACAATTGCAGAAATTATCTGTAGCTAGCAAAACCATGCTTCTGCTAGAGCACAAGGCAAACCATGATCAACTGTTGTGATCAGTCTGAACCAGCCCTACACCCCTACACCTGGGATTAAAATAGGAGTACTTACAATATTTCTGTGTTTTCTAAAGAAACCAAAAATTTCCAGAATTCTTGAAAATGTCACTACAACTGAGGTTCTGTTCTAGGAGACACATAATTTTGGCCTCATTTTCTCTGGAAGTTGTGTCTCGTACCTCCACTCAGCTGCTACGCACTGAATTTTGTCACCCTAAACCCATATGGATTGTACATCAGTATCCTCATACTCCCAAATGTGACTGGATTTAGAGATAGATCTTTACAGAAGGATTTAGAAGGACGTCATAAACCCAATATGGCTGGTCTCCAATATGGCTACCCTATAGGATGGTATCTGTGTAAGAATGTTGGCCGGGTGGTGGTGGCGCACGCCTTTAATCCCAACACTTGGGAGGCAGAGGCAGGCGGATTTCTGAGTTCAAGGCCAGCCTGGTCTACAGAGTGAGTTCCAGGACAGCCAGGGCTATACAGAGAAACCCTGTCTCGAAAAAACCAAAAAAAAAAAAAAAAAATGCATATGGAGTGTGGACTATGTGAAGACATGGCCATTAGGCAACTATCTACGAGTCAGTGGAGGGTCCTGAGGGGGAGCCAACCCTGATGGCCTCTTGACCCTCCAACTCCTAGTGTTCAGGATTGTTAGAAAGCAAGGTTCTGTTTTTAAAGGCCCCATCATCTGCGGCGTGTGTTATGATGCTTAGCTAAGTAACACATTTTATTTATTTATTTTTTTAATACATTTTATTTTTATTTGATTTTAGGTTTTGAGAGAGGATCTCACTATGTGTACCATGTGTGTGTGTGTGTGTGTGTGTGTGTGTCTGTGGAGGTCAGTGAAGGATTTAGATCCCCAGAATGGTTATGCGCTGCCATGGGGGTGGTGGGAACTCAACTCCGGTCCTCTGCCAAAAACCAAGTCCTCTGAGCCATCTCTCCATTTGCAGGGCCTCACTATGTAGCCTTGGTTGGTCTGGAACTATCTATGTAGTCCAAGATGGCCTCAGACTCACAGAAACTGCCCTGCCTCTACCTCCTGAATGCTGGGACTGAATGTGTACCACAATGCCCCGTTTATTACACTTGATTTTTAAAGATGAAATGGCCACAGCACTTTTATTCAATGGAGAGAATTGTGAGAGTACTTAGCAGTTACTGAACAAGTTGAGAAGTTTTACATAAGGCAGAATTAGTACTTATACGAAGAAAGAACTCTGACAAACCATTAAGCAGACAGCCTAAAGGAAAAAGAAAGACTGTGAGACTCCCTCCAACCAAAGACTCCCAGCCTCCCTGGCAAATCAAGTAAAATTATCCTTCACCTAGTATGTATGTATGTATGTATGTATGTATGTATGTATGTATGTGTATATGTGTGCATGTGTGCAGATATGTGCTCATGTATGTGCATGTGTGTGGGTCAGGAGACAACCTCAGGTGTTTTTTCTCAGGTGCAGTTTTTTGTTTTTTTGAGATACAGTCTCTCCTTGACCTGAAGCTCTCCAAATAGACTAGGCTGCCTGACCACTGAGCACGAGGGACCCAGATGTCTCTACTGTCCCCATTGTGGATAAAAGGAGAGAAGTTCTACAGACTCCTGACTGACCCCAAACAGCCTTATGCTGAAGACAGACAGTGAAGAAAAGACTATGTCTTGGGATTTTGTTCAGAGAACGTCAAGAAGGTTAGACAGGATCAGAGCAGACATTTATTAACTCGAGGGGCTGGAAGAATGGCTGGGAGGTTGAGAGCACTGGCTGCTCTTACAGAGGACCTGAGTTCGATTCCCAGCACCCACATGGGAGCTCACATCATCTGCAACTCCAATTCAGGGGAACTGATGCCCCTTTAGGCCTCCTGGGAAGCAGGTATTGAACATGGTACACAGACAGATACTCAGACAGGCAGAACACCCATCCACATAAAATTAAACTGTTAGAAAATACATTAGTATACACGTGTACAATGAGGGGGAGTAGTGAGGGCTCATGCTCTTTGGCATGAGATAGAGCTCAGAGGGAACCGGGGAGTTGGTTTTCTCCTTCCACTTTTATGTGGGCTCTGAGCATTGAACTCAGGTCATCAGACTGGGGCAACAAATGTTTAACCCAGTGAGCCATTATGTGAGCTTAGCTTTGTTTAAAACAACCAGAATTGAGAATCATCTTAATAATGAGGTTATTATTATAATAATGAGGAAGTTGCTGAATAAGCTAGTTGGCTGTGAATGACCAGAAAAGTCCACCCAACCACCTAGAGGAGAAAGTGAAGTATCTAATGTTAAGGGAAAGGGGCCAGGTTGCTTTTATCATGCTGTGCCCAATGCTTCTAAGTTTGACCTAAATGTGTGTGTGTGTGTGTGTGTGTGTGTGTGTGTGTGTGTGTACATATGAATGATTTATTATGTATCTTAAAATGTTTTTTATATATATTTCTTGAGGCAGAATAACTATGTAGCCCATGCTTAGGGTCATTCTCCTGCCTCTATGTCCCAAGTGCTGAGATTACAGGCATGAGACTCCTCATCTGGAAAAACGTATTGTTGTTGTTGTTGTTGTTGTTTGTGGAGACAGGGTTTCTCTGTGTGGCCCTGGCTGTCCTGGAACTCACTCTGTAGACCAGGCAGGCCTCGAACTCAGAAATCTGCCTGCTCTGCCTCCCAAGTGCTGGGATTAAAGGTGTGCGCCACTGCTGCCTGGCTGTATTTTTAATTTTAAAAAAATGTTTTGGGGATGGAGAGATAGCTCAGTGGTTAAGAGAACTTGCTGCTCTTACAAAGGATCCAGGTTTGGTCCCCTGCACCTACACTCACCCATAACTCCAGTTACGGGGGATCTAATACTCTTTTCTGAGCTCCCTGGGCACTGAATGTACGTGGCACAGAGGCATACATGCAGGCAAAACACATGTACATGTAAAATATTTTTTTTTTTAAATTGAGGTTCTTTACCTCAATTTTACAATTTTAGTATTACCTACTTAAACCTCAAAAATATCCCTGGGACATATATATATATATATATATATATATATATATATATATATATATATTTAATTCCATTCTGTTGACTTGAAAGTCAAGACTCAGAAAAGTTAAAGAACTCAGCCAGAGACCTAGCCAGAAAACAAGTGAGCACACAGGCCTGGCATTGATCCAGGACAGGTACGGAGCCCCAGCCTGTGTTGTGCTGCCCTCCCCTCTGCTGGGAAAGTGGCATAACTTCTCCTTGTGTGGCATTTTCCTTTTGCCTCCTTCTCAGGAGCTTTTGGCAGCTCAGGCCTTCACACAAAGGGGCCTCTGTCTCTTCTTCCTCTGAGCTCTTTCTGCAGCAGGACCAGGTTTACTCTAACATATAACTTGGTGTCTGGTACACAGAAGGTGCACAATAAATGTTGACGAAGTGGACCTCCTCCCAGACCTGTCTGCTCTGTGAGCCTGGGATACTCAAGTACTTGGCTTTCTCCCCAAGCTAGTCATCAGCTGCCCTGCTCTAGTAAGCATCCTCCTGAGGGGAATTGGCCTTAAAAGGCAGAAGGAGGCTGGGGGTAAGGCCACACTTCTGTGGTTGTCTCCTCTAGGGCCCCTCAGCAATGTCTCTCCATGTGGTTCATTTATACTTCAGCACTTCAGGTGCCTCTGGCTTTTTTTTCCTTTTTAGCTTTGTTTTAGTTTGTGTGTGTGTGTGTGTGTGTGTGTGTGTGTGTGTGTGTGTGTGAAAGACAGAGAAAGAGAGAGAGAGAGAGAGAGAGAGAGAGAGAGAG
>JADRCD010214270.1:0-29495 GCA_019843815.1 Montemys delectorum | reverse complement strand
TTTTTTTTTTTTTGGTTTTTCGAGACAGGGTTTCTCTGTATAGCCTTAGCTGTCCTGGAACTCACTCTGTAGACCAGGCTGGCCTCAAACTCAGAAATCCACCTGCCTCTGCCTCTCAAGTGCTGGGATTAAAGGCATTCACCACCATTGCCTGGTGAGACAGTGTTTCTTTATGTACTTCTGGCTGTCCTGGAACTCCCTCTGAAGACTGGGCTGGCCTTAGAGTCACAGAGATTCACCTCCCTCTGCTTCCCAAGTGCTGGGATTGAAGGCATGCGCCATTACTAATTGGATAGACTTAGTGATTTCTAATAGTCAGTAACAGTTGTGGGTGACAGAAGCACTTACTACATGTGACACATATATGACACACCACCTTATTTCATTCCCTCTTTCCTGAAGATAACTAGGTTTCTTCAAAGTCTGTATGTCTGGAAATGGTAAGAAGGCAGATGGCTCAGGAAAAACAAAACAACAACAAAACAAAACAAACAAACAAACAAAAACAAACCCAAAAATCTTCTGTTCCCTACCAAATTGCCAAATTAAGAAACCTATCCCCAAGTATTTTTGATAGGTCAGTGTCTTTTAGATAGGTATCATTAAATACTTAACCAAAAATGTGAAAGAATTCATCTAGCAGCGGCTTCCCATTGTCTTGAGCTTAATGTACCGGGAGAACAAGGGGAATTGGATGTGTGGAAAAGCAAGCCACTTGGGAAGTGGAGGCAGGAGGACCAGGAGTTCTAAGTCATTGTCTGCTACCTATTTGCTTCCAGACCAGACTGAGACTTTGCCTTTAAAAACACACACATAAACTTAAATAAATAAAACAAATAAACTTAAATAAAACAGGGCTGGTGAGATGGCTCAGCAGTTAAGAGCACTGACTGCTATTACAAAGGTCCTGAGTTCAAATCCCAGCAACCACATGGTGGCTTACAACCATCTATAATGGGATCTGAAGACAGCTACAGTGTACTTACATAATAAATAAGTCTTTAAAAAAAAACAACTTAAATAAAACAAACTTAAAAAAAAAAAAAAAGGCCAGGCGGTGGTGGCACACGCCTATGATCCCAGCACTCGGGAGGCAGAGGCAGGTGGATTTCTGAGTTCAAGGCCAGCCTAGTCTACAGAGTGAGTTCCAGGACAGCCAAGGCTACACAGAGAAACTCTGTCTCGGAAAAAAAAAAAAAAGAACGGGGTAGAGTTGAGTCTTACTGTCAGGTCTCATCTGGGCAGTCTTGGAGAAATTCATGGCTAGTGAGTTGGGTATAAACCAAGCAAGCTGGGGAATGAACGGCATCATGACAAGGAGATTCTTGTAGCCTTCTTGTTCCTAACCAGATCACTCAAGAGAGCACCAAGGGACACTGTTAGAGCCAGCCGACAAGAGTGAGGCTGAAGTAGAGGGCGACTGAATGGAACGAGAGGACCACCGCTCTGCTGGCAATGGCAATAAGCCTTTAATGTGAGAAATCTTTTATAGCAAAGCACAGTGAGGCTAAAAAATAGAATTTAACAACAATCATGTAGCACAGTTTCTTAGCACTTTCTCACGGCAGAAGCATGCCCACTTCTTCATTATCTTACAGTAAATATTTTCCCCATGCCCAGGTGCATGAGGCTTGTTTCCTTGATCCCTGCATGCACAGCTCTCAAGAGCCTTGAATTCCTTCCAAAAACATCTTGGGTTCATGGAGCGGTTATGCCCTTAGCTGCAGGGAGACTATCAGAAGGTGCCCCCTCCTTGTCTTTCAGCAGGGGGGCCACCCCTAAATCTTCCCCTATGCTAAAGAACCACAGGACACAGCCTAGCAATAATGTTCAAGACTAGCTCATAAGACAAGATAGGTTTGGCCCAGAGAATGGTAACTAAAGAACACAGTCCAAGATTCACCGTTTCTGTCTGTGGGAAGAAGAATTTACTGGATGGCGTGCCAGGTTGAAGGTGTTGAGAAGCTGCACCTGAGTAAGGTTTGGTCCTCAAGAGATCAGTGTAAAGGAACGTAGGACACATATATTTAAGCTAGCGGTGAGCTCTGTGAAGAAAACTGGGAGATGTGACTGGGAGCTGGAGGGGATGGAAGGTAGAAGATGTTTCTGAGGCTCCAGTAATGCTTTTTCCCCCTCTGGGCAACCGCAGGGAGTAAGATGGGAAATCAGGGCGGCTGATTGGGCCTCCGAGGTGCGGCCAGGCCCGCAGAACAACTTCAGCCAAAGCCCAGCAGGGAAAGGCCTTAAGCGACCACAGGCAGAGTGGCCCTGGGCTGCGGACCCTGCAGCGCGCAGGACGATCACCCGCGCTGCCCACACTGGGTCGAGGCTCTGGCCCGGCTGCCACGCCCGAGGTCTACGCAGACACGGAGCCGGGCGGGAGCGCCGCCAGCCATCCGGAGGCGGAGGCGCCGCGGGAGGGGAGGGGAGGGGCGGGGCCTGGCGAGACCCAAACAAGCCCACGTGCGGGCCGGCCGTCGCGGTGACGTCACGGCGCGTTGGCGCGCACGCCCGCCTTACCCTTGCGGCGGGCCGTAAAGTGCGGAAGGTCGCGGGCCCCTGCGGTGCCGGAACTCTGCGCTCTGCGTCCCGCCCCCTCCCCATGCCCCGGCCCGCTCTCCGACCGGCGCAGACCCTTCTCAGCGGTCGCGCTGCCCTTCCCTTCCGCCAGGCGTTGCTGAGCGCGCCGC
Source organism: Montemys delectorum (assembly GCA_019843815.1). Taxonomy (NCBI): domain Eukaryota; kingdom Metazoa; phylum Chordata; class Mammalia; order Rodentia; family Muridae; genus Montemys; species Montemys delectorum. The sequence continues at coordinate 26,805 of JADRCD010214270.1, read as the reverse complement.
CCGCAAGCCGCGGGCCCGTGAGGTAGGAAGCCGGCTGGGACCTGCTGGTCCGGGCGGCCTTCTCGTCCGTGAACGCCTGCGCCCGCACGCCCCTGTGGTCTGAGCTTAGGGCTCTGGCCCCCGGCTGTTCCTCCTTGTCTCGGAGCGGGGCCACCGGTCGGGCGCCAGAATTCAGCGCGCGGAGCTGTGCGGGCCCCGGGCCTGCGCGGGCTCTCCCAGGCGGCCAGGCCTCGGGGCGGCGGGCTGCGGCTCGGGCGGGCACGCACCTGCTGTCACGGACAGCTGCGGCCCTGCTTCTCTGCAGATGGGATGGTTTCCCACCTTGCAACGTGCCGTCCGGCTGTGCTTTACCAAGTCCTGTCAGAGACTTAGGGCGGAGGGTTTCCAGTGGATGAGTTGGGGTGACGCTTGGGTATAATCCCGAGGTTCGAATCCACGGTCTCCAAAGCCCACTTTGAACATTTATGCAGTCTTGATTTATAGGGATGGCGATGTGGTCGAGGATCTAGTTATAAAGACGTCCTTTAAGGGTCCTCTTTTTGGCAGCAGGGGTTTGTATAATTTCTTCTTAAATTCTCTTGAGCATCGGTGCATTTGTTGAAAACTATTGCCTCCTGAACCTGTAGGATCAGACTGTCTAGAGGCTCATTCTGTTGCTTTTAAATTTGCCCTGCTGAATCCCTGAGTTATGTGTGGGAGATGCGTCAGTGTACATTCAACCTTCATTCTTTGTGACCTGTGGCTCATGCTGTTACCAGAGGAAGGATTCAGGGGTTGTTAGAACTGTCACTGTTACTGCCTTTCAAAGACAGAGTCTTGCACTGTGGCCCCGGCCGGCTCACCTGGAACCTGGGGCATTTCTCCTGATTCAGTATCCAGTGTGGTGGGAATTACAGGTGTCAGCACTGCCCCAGGATTGAATTGCTACCTGATTGGTGTAAGATATGAGAGCAATCAGTCTGGGTCTTAAGGCTGTTTAGAAGCTACTCTTACTAGTAGAGATAGTTAATTTTCACGAATTTCAAGAAAATACAAAACTTCCGGATGGTTTAATTTTGAATGAGGTTGCAGTCTTCAGTGTCTATTTTTCTGGCTTTACCTCCTTTTCCTGTGAAACTTGCTTGGTTTTGCTGCCAGAACTTCAGGAGTAGAGACTTTTATAACTTCTCTTCCTGGTGTAAAGTTTTCTTTTTAAAACTATCTTAAAATGAATACACACACACACACACACACACACACTCATTTTATGAGTGTTTTGCCTACGTCTATGCTTGTGCACCATGTGCATGCTTGATGTCCACAAAAGCCAGGAGAGGGCATTGGATTCACTGGAACTGAAATTAAAGATTGTGAACTCCATGTGGGAGTTAGGAATCAAACTAGCCCTCTGCAAGAACAGTAAGTGCTCTTAACCCCTGAGACTTCTTGCTAGCCCTCCCTTCCTGCTGTACGTCAATCCTTTCTGCCCTAATTGCTTCACTCTTGAAGGTCATGATGATCACAGAGTCAAGTCTTTTTCTTGGTTTTATCAGGCTGGGCTTTGTTCTTTCCTGAAACTGCTGTTTGTTTTTTTCTTTCTCTTGCAGAGTGAGCATAACTTTATTGAGAAGAAAGTGACAAAGGACTGGAGAATGGGAGGAATTCTCTATTACGTTTCTTTCCCTTTGCTGGTCTCCTTTTCCAGCTAGGGAAAGAGCTGCTTCTGCTTTGCAGCTGTTTAGCCTGTGCTCTCCTGGATTTCTTTGAAATGCAGTTTGAGCAGGCCCACACCTTTAACCTCAGCTCTGGGGAGGCAGAGACAGGTGGATTTCTGTGAGGTCTAAGCCACTTTGGTCTAGGCCATTTGCTACAAAGTGACACCCTGACTGTAAAAAGAAAAGTGAAGAAATTAGTAGCAGTATTAATTACGATATTTGGTAGGTTCTGATGCTAGGTTTGCAGTTTAGTCCTCGATTATAGAGTAGTCATTTTACATAACTTCATACTTTATACAGAAGTTTCCTAAAGTACAGAATACAAATTATGTCTTCGTTATAGGGTTATAGAGGGTTGTACTTAGATTAGCTGAATACTTAGGAAGTGTTTTGCACATTGTAACCACTAACAGAGATCCAGACTCAGGACCTCTTACTTGTATAGCTGCTGCTTTAGCCATTGAGCCATCATCCCCAGCCCTAGGTGTGCTTATTGAGATAGGGTCTCATTTAGCCTGAACTTGCTACACAGCTTAGGATGCTCTTGCATTCCTGCTCTTCTGCCTCTACCGTCTCAGTGCTGGGATACAGTTGTCTACTGGCCTAGGAGTTCTTATTATTGAGGGAATGATACTCTTTTCCTCTCTCCTTCACCCCACCCCCACCTTCTGAGTGCTGCTTTGACCTCAGTTATCCCTTTGTATTGTTTGTTTTAGGCTTTCCACAACCATGTGAGATAGATATTTCTAACCCATGTAACAGATAAGGAATCTGACACACAAAAAACATGGTCAAAGTTGTACAGGTAATAAGATGTAAGCAGACTTGATATCTACCTGTGTTTGTAGATCTTAGATTCCCCCCTGGGTTGCTGAATTGCTACTCCACTCAAATGCCTTACAGATAATTGGAGAGGATGAACAATTCTGGGAGAAGTAGAATATCCTGGGAGAAAACAGAAGACTCCCTTACTCAAAGGCTACACTATGAGATAGGGGTAGAATAGGCTGTGTTCTGAGGAGATGTCTCTGCTCAGTAGACAAGTGGCAGGAATTTTGCCAGTTAGAGAGAGAGTGCACACAGGTAGGTCCTGGGCATGGAGGAGAAAGTTAAGCTTGACTTGTTTAAGGAGTTACCAGTCGTCTGCTCCAGCTTGGTGAGAGTTTGAGAGGCAAGAGCAACAGCAAGGCCAGAGATAAGCCGGCTTGTGAAAAGTGCTGTACTGTGTAGTGGAGCTTTGACTTCTTTCTGCAAGCATCAGCCCATCACTGGAAGGTTGTGAGAAGGGCGGTGAAGTAAGATTTCCATTGTGCAAGACTGTTCACTCATGCCTGTGTGTGGACTGAGGTCTGTGGGAGAAAAGTGTGCATTGAAAGTAGAAGCTACAAGCCTAGAAGCTTCCACATATGTTAGCAGGGGATTTGGAGAGAAGTAGATGGATATGTGTGAGATTTAGGATGTAGACTAGATGGGGAAGGTCCTGAGAAATGACTGGAGAAGAGAGAAGAAACCAGGTAACACTCTGGATTCTAGTATGAGGAGCCCTTGGGGATCAGACACAGTGGAAGGATGGAGGGTGAGGAGATGTTTGCATTTGGGTGTGCTGGGTTTTCCCTGTGGGTGTGGCCATTCTGCACTTGATAAACAGATCTGAAGCTCAGGGTGCAGGATTCTTGGGTCAGGCTATGCATCATGGTGACCCTAAAATCACCCTGGAGAAAGATGGCTCAGGGTAGAAGACAGAGTCTAGCAAAGAGCTGTGACCCAGGAACCATAGAGGTAAAACCAGGAAGCTGTGTTCAAGTAGGAAGGAGTGGTCTGTGGTCTTAGTGGTGTGGTATACGAGAGATGTTCTCTAAAACCAGCAAATTGGGGGTTTTTGGTGAGAGGTGTCAGTGCTGTGGTAGGGCCAAAGTCCTGTACTTGTTACAAGGGGATGTTTTCTGTTTAATAATTTACTGTCAAGTGAAAGATGGGTTCTTGAAAATCTTGTTTGTTTGAGACAGGGTCTTACTATATAATCCGGGGGTTAAAGATGTGGTGCCATCATGCCCAGCAAAAATTTGTTTTATAGTGCTGAGATGAAACACAAATTCTCAAGTTCAGGCAATAGTTTGTTCTGCCTTTCAACAAAATTTATTTACCCAAGATTTTTTTTTTTTTTAAGGTAGGATTTCTCTCTACATAGCCCTTACTATCTTGGAACTCATCATGTAGACCAGGCTGGCCTCAAATAAAAGAGATCCAAAGATCTGCTTGCCTCTGCCTCATGAGTGCTGAGAATAAGGTGTGTGCCATCACTTCCGTCTTCAAGGATACATTTTTGTTTAAAAACTTCATTTGGGGATTGGAGAGATGACTCAATGGTTAAGAGCACTGGTTGCTCTTCCAAAGTGCTTAGGTTAAATTCCCAGTACCCACATGGTATCAACAAGTCTGTAACTTCAGTTCCAAGTGAGTCAGGTGGCCTTTCTTAGCTTCCTCAAACACTGCATACATGTGGTACACAGACAAATGTTTAAGCAAAACACCCATACACATAAAGCAAGCAAAGTGGTAGAACTAGGGTAGTGGTGCACAGTGTAATTTTGGCACTTTGGGATGTGGATGTAGGAAGATCAGGAGTTCAAGGTCGTGCTTGGTTACATAGTTTAGGATATGTGAGATTTTTGTCTTAAAAAGAACAAAGACAGGACTGGAGAGATGGCTCAGCAGTGAAGAGCAATGTAATAAGATCCAATGCCCTCTTCTGGTGTGTCCGAAGACAGTTATAGTGTACTCATAATAAAATAAATAAATAAATCTTTACCCCAAAAAAAGGAAAAAGAAAAGCACTGGCAGCTCTTCCAGAGGTCCTGAGTTCAATTCCTAGTAACCCCATGGTGACTCACAACCAACCATCTGTAATGGGATCGGATGCCCTCTTCTGGTGCGCATTAAGACAGTGACAGTGTACTTACATATAACAAATAGATAAATCTTAAAGAAGAAGAACAAGGACAAGGGGCTGGAGAGATGGCTCAGCGGTTAAGAGCACTGACTGCTCTTCGGAAGGTCCTGAGTTCAAATCCCAGCAACCACATGGTGGCTTACAACCATCCATAATGAGATCTGACTCCCTCTTTTGGAGTGTCTGAAGAGAGCTACAGTGTACTTACACATAATAAATAAATAAATCTCTCTTTTTTTTTTTAAAAAGACAAAAATCTTGACCATTGTCTAGTCATTAAGGTGTGAGAAATTGGAACTTAGGGCTTAGCTGGAGTAAAAGTATGGTTTTCTATGCCTGCTCTTGCTCTGAATAATGACACAAAGACTCTTTGTTTGTTTGTTTTTGTTTTTGTTTTTTTCGAGACAGGATTTCTCTGTATAGCTCTGGCTGTCCTGGAACTCACTCTGTAGACCAGGCTGGCCTTGAACTCAGAAATCTGCCTGTCTCTGCCTCCCAAGCGCTGGGATTAAAGGTGTGCACCACCACCACCTGGCTGACACAGAGACTTTTATATTTATTCAAATCTTTAGGCACTATAGCTAGGCAGATTCTAAGATGTAGGTGTACATTTTTTTTCAACCTACTTTAATAATGTTTCAATCTCCACTCTAGCCTACCACCCACCAGAGGTAGTGGAAAAGAAAGGTTATTAGGATACAGGGGAAATGGACCCGTTTAGAAATAGTTCTTTGGGGTAATTCCAATCTTCATTGTTCTCAGTCCAGTCCACTAGCAAACACCAAACTTGAATCAGTAGCTGCAGACTAGCTCACTTGGCAGACACCACACACGAATCAGCAACTGCAGTTCAATCCAGTAGAAACCCTGAGGCTTGCCATCCAGCCCGAGTCCATGGAAGTGGCAAGAAGACACAGGAACCTCACTAGAAGTTCTTTTGTGAGTTTCTATGAAGTCACCACAATGAAGCTCAGTAATGCAATGTAAGGCAAGCCAGTGCATGCATGATGTCAGCGAAGAGTAGTGAGGTAGAGCAAAGCGAACCAATGCTTGGTACTTCCACAGACATATTTATATTCCTTCTAAACATCACACTTCCCATGTCTGCTATAGCAAAACATCCTTTTGCCTGTGTGCCCCAGCAAAATATTATTTGACATAGCTGACTTTTCAAAGAAACCAGAAGTTTCCCCTTTACTAAGTTGTTCTAACCTGACAATGCTGGCCTGTAACCAGATCTCTGTGTACAGAAATCAGCATTTGAATACACAGTGCATAGAAACATCTTCCAACAGGATGATGGAAGACATATAATTCAAAGAAATTACCATGCATACTGATATTGATGATTATGGTATGGGAAAACTCTGTATTTGACCTTTTGCCAAGATTAATTTGTACAGTTTAAAATTTTTTGAAGTAAAAATTGTGATAGGGAGCTTTTGTTTCTTTTATTAGATTACCTAGGAGGGGCTAGAGTGAATCACCATGCTGAGGAGAAGGGGCAAATGGCAGGGAGTCATTGACTCCAGGGTGTAAAAGTGACCAGTGGATTGTACTGGTGTGCAGAGAAGGGAGACTGGAAGAGTGGAGAGAGTGCACTCAGCCTACCGAAGGTTTCAGGAATGAGCTGGGAGAGGCTGTCTGCTGAGTAAGGGAAGAAAGCAGGGAGGTAGAAGGCAGAGAGAAGAGCATTTTGTGGGCTCAGAACCCTTCGTAGAGATGCTTAGGGCTGGTTGGTACAGGCAGCTAACCTGAGTCACAAAGGAGCAGGGATGTCTTACGGTTTCTATTGCTGTGATAAAACACCATAGCAAACCCTTGGGGAGGAAAGGGTTTATTTCATCTTATGAATTGTCCAGAAAAGTCAGGGCAGTTGAAGGCAGGAACTGATGTGGGAACCATGAATGAGGTCTTTTTTCTTTTTGAGACAGGGTTTCTCTATGTAGCCCTGGCTGTCCTGGAACTCACTCTGTAGACCAGGCTGGCCTCGAACTCAGAAATCCACCTGCCTCTGCCTCCCAAGTGCTGGGATTAAAGTCATGAGCCACCACTGCCTGGCATGGATGAGTTCTGCTTCTTGGTTTACTCCCATAGCTTGCTCAGCCTGCTTTTGGTTTCTAGAGACAAGTCTAGCTTTATAGTCGTGGCTGGCTGTCATTTGCTATGTAGACCAGGCTGGCCCTGAACTCACAGAGACACACCTGCCTCTGCCTCCTGAGTGCTGGGGTTAAAGTTGTGGACCACTATTCTTGACTCTTCAGCCTGTTTTCTTTAAACACCCAGGACCACCTGCTCAGTGGTGGCAATGTCTGTAGCTGGGCCTTCCACACCAATCACTAATCAGGAAAATATTGATACGTTATTTCTCTGGCAGCAAAATTAGCCAATTTAAGTTGATTAGAGTGAATAAAGGCAGGTTTATGGGGAATCAGCTCTCAGGTGGGTTCCCTGGTTCTAAGGATCGAGGCCAGGAAAGTCATCATTGGAAGACAGAAGAAAGGGGGAAGAGAAAGAGAGTGTGGGCTTGCAGAGAAAGGGGGGGGGGAAGATGAATGAATATGAGAATGTATGAGAATGCAGAGGGGGGTAGGGGAAAGGAGAGAAAAGGAAGAGACCAAAATGTTTGGATTATATAAGAAAGAGTCTCTGGGGAAGGGGAAGCCCAGCCAGTGGGCTGGAAGGTTAATATAGAGGGCAGGGGATACAGGGTAGGAACTGAGGGATGCTGGGAGGGTCCACTTTGATATGTTAAATATTCACCTCAGTTATTTGTCCCGGATCTGAATCCCAATAAATATATCATAGGCTTGCCCACAGATTAATCTGATGGGGTATTTTCTCAGTTGAGGTCCCCCCTTCCCAAATGACTCTGGCCTGTGTCAAGTTGATATAAAACCAGCCAGCCCAAGGGTCTCTTCTAAGCATGACCAAGTGGCAATGCTTGATAATGGAATAAGGGGGCCAGACAGTAGAACAGAGCTAAGATAATTCTCTAGTGAGAGTTGTGTTTCCATTGGAACTGGAGGTGGAGAGAATGTTAGTAAAGGATTATGTATTTAACTTAGAAATGTAGCCTAGAGGGCCTAGTGGAGAATTTGAGGTGAGGTTGGGTTATAGATAGAAACAAAGTTATACGAAAATGAGACTTCAGAAAACTACTCATGTAGAGGAGTTTGTATCTTTGTTGTTGTTTTTGTCTTGGATTGTTTTGAGACATGGTTATACCGAGCCCAGGCTCTTCTGCAATTCAAAATCCTGCTTTAGTCTTCCAAGTGCTGGGTCATAGTTGTGTGTCACTATACCAGACTGAGAACCATTAGAGCCTCATAGGAAGCAGAAATGATAATTGGTCTTCACTTGCATGAGATTTCTCCCTACACCCTGTCTGCCAAGATTGTAGTTCTGAGCACTGGAGAGATGGCCAGTGGTTAAGAGTATTAGCTATTCTTATTGAGGGCCTTGCTTTGATTCCCAGCACCCACAGGGTGGCTCACAACCATTTGTAACTCCAGTCCTAGTGGATCTGACACCCTATTCTGACCACCTCAGGGACCATGCATACATATAGTACACAGATATACATGCAGACAACACACACACACACACACACACACACACACACAAGCATGCGCGACATCTTTAAAAAAGATTGCAGTTCTGAGAGTCTTCTCTGAAAGTGTATATGTGTCTTTGGTCTTAGAGGACATGGACCAATGGGGAGTCTAAGTATAGTTGCTGGTAGTGGAGGTGGTGGCAACTTTATTGGCAGTGTGTTGCCTTGATTCCCACATATCTGCCACCCTGTGTCTTAAGCTCTTTAATGCTGGCATAGTCTGCCAGTAGGTCAGCCTTGAGTTTCTTTAGATTTAATAGTATTCCTGTTTGATTTTTGTCAAAACCCTGCCTTTTCTGTTTTCAGCCAGTAGTGACTTCTTTTTTTACTGGGCAAAGCCAGATCAAATATTCAGTTTCTTGGGGTTGGGTTCTTCCTTCAGGTCTTGTACCCAGTATTTCCCTGGCTCTTCTGCTGCATTATTCATACCAGAAGTGGAACATTCACTTTGTTTTGAGACAAGTCTGTCTTTGTTGCCAAGGTTTGCCTTAAACTTGAGATCTTCCTGCCTCAGCTTCTGGAGTGCTGGCATCACATGTGTGCACCATCATGACTGGCTGAATTCTGTCATTTCTGTTTCCAGAACAATATGTTTATTTTTCTGACTTATTTGCTATGTTCAATCTAAGCCATTGTGTATGCTTGAACTGCTGGAGTATCTTTCTTTCTCATCTTTTTCTTTCATTCACCATCCACTCTCCACTGTGGAGCCAGACTGACCTTTGAAAAACATAAAAGATCACTTGGTTCCCTTGCTTTAGTGATTTTGTTTGTTTGTTTATTATAGCATTAAAGTATTATAGAATTGATTCCTGCCTGTTTTTCTCAGGTTTGTCTTAATCATTTTCCCTTCTATCACTATACTGTAGCCACTGTCTCCTTTTTTTGGAGGGTGGGGCTCATCAAATTGGTTTGTCTTACTTCAGGGTCTTTACATATACTTATCCTTCTGTCTAAATATGCATATAGCTGCTTTCTTTCCATCTGCCAGTGTTATTCCCATGCCTCACCTTCCTGACCTTCTCTCACTGGGCTTCCTTATTCCCTTTTTTTTAAAAAATGGATTACAGGTGTTGAACTCAGGTTATCAGGCTCAGTGGCAAAGTGCCTTCACATACTAAGCCATCTCACCGGTTCTTCTTTCTTCTGTGTCTCTCTGTTTGTCAGTATCTATCTTTAGACAAGATCTCCAACCCCAGCTGACCTGGAAATCCCAGTGTAGCTGAGGATGACCTTGAACTTCTGGGGATCCTCCTGTCTCCACTTCTCAAGTGCTAGGTCTGTTGGCTTGTACTGCTAGGCCCAGTTTAGATTTCTTTGTGCTTTGTTTTTGTTTGCATTTGTGTGTTTGTGTGTGTGTGTGTGTGTGTGTGTGTGTGTATGTGTTTGAGACAGTGACTTTTTTCTTTTTTTCTGGAGACAGGGTTTCTCTGTATAGCCCTGGCTGTCCTGGAACTCACTCTGTAGACCAGGCTGGCCTCGAACTCAGAAATCCACCTGCCTCTGCCTCCCAAGTGCTGAGATTAATTAAAAGTGTGTACCACCACTGCCCGGCAACAGTGATTCTTTGTAGTCCTGGCTGTCCTGGACTTTCTGTAGACCAGGCTGGCTGTGAATTCACAGAGATCTGCCTACTTCTACCTCCAGAGTGCTTGGATTAAAGGCATATGCCACTATGCCTGGCTTTATTATTACTTACTTTTTTAGCAGAATTTGAAACGGGTCTTCAAATATATGTCAAATGAAGGGCTGTTGTTCTTTGTTAAATCTTTTTCTCATTAGTCCTGAGAACTGACTTACATGGAATTAATTTTTTTTCTTTCTAGTTTGTATTCTTTGGATCTTCTCAGCTGAGTGAAAACAAATCTTCCATGTGGTGATGCTTTACCGGTTGCTGTCTATTGTCCAAAGACAAAGAACTAGCCCAGGATGGCAGACCTGGTCATCAGCAAGAAGCAGCATGTCAGCTGCCGAGGCACATTCTATTGCTCTGCCTGCCCAGGCCCAGGTGGTCATCTGTGGGGGTGGAATCATGGGTACATCTGTGGCCTATCACCTCTCCAAAATGGGCTGGCAAGATATTGTCCTTTTGGAGCAGGGCAGGTAAGGATCAAATTGACTTGCCTTGGGGTTTGGCTGCAAGACTAGTATGGGGCTTTGCCACTTCCTGTCTTTTCCATAATGTCATCCCCATAGCTAATCTAAATGTTGTTCACTAGTGTGAAAAGACCCAAGGTGAAATCTGCACTGTGTTTAGCCATGTTCTAGCACTCATGTTTTCTGCATTGTAGAGAGGTGGCACATTTCAACAGTGTCTTAAAAGGACAAGAAGTCACAGGTCAGCTCACCTTCTTCTCTTGTCATCCTCATCACACTGCATAGCTGTGTCCTGTGGTTATAAGCTGAACAAAGTGGTTACATCCTGTCCATTTTCTTTTTATGTATTTATTTATTTATTTATTTATTACATGTAAGTACACTGTAGCTGTCTTCAGACACACCAGAAGAGGGAGTCAGATCTCGTTATGGATGGTTTTGAGTCACCATGTGGTTGCTGGGATTTGAACTCAGGACCTTTGGAAGAGCAGTCGATGCTCTTAACAGCTGAGCCATCTTACCAGCCCCTGTCCATTTTCTTTTACTAATTTTCATTTGATTCAGTATAGTTTTAGAGTTACAAGGCTTAAGAGACAGCCCAGCAGCTAAGAGCACTGGCTACTCTTCCAGAGGATCCAGTTTTGGTTCCTAGCACCCATATGACAGGTCATAGCCATCTGTAACTCCAGATCCAGCAGATCTGATACCCTCTTGTGGTCTCTGGTCATGAAGGACACATGTGGTATGCAGATATGTGTAGAAAAAACACTCATACATATAAAAATAAGTAAACTTCAAAAATTATCATGCCGGGCAGTGGTGGCGCACGCCTTTAATCCCAGCACTTGGGAGGCAGAGGCAGAGGCAGAGGCAGAGGATTTCTGAGTTCGAGGCCAGCCTGGTCTACAGAGTGAGTTCCAGGACAGCCAAGTCTACACAGAGAAACCCTGTCTCAAAAACAAACAAACAAACAAACAAACAAAAATTATCATGATAGTCATGACTGTCTGTAACTCCAAGATATGACACCTTTACACAGACACACAGACATACATGCTACAAAATACCAATGCACATAAATAAATTATTAAAGTTTTTTTTAAAAGACTATGTGTGGGGGTATATGTGTATGATTGATTCATCTACCTTTGTTTTGGGGAGATGGGTAAGGCATTTTTTTAGATTGATTTATTTTATGTATATGAGCACACTGTAGCTGTTTTCAGACACACCAGAAGAGGGCTTAGGATCCCATTGCAGATGGTTGTGAGCCACCATATGGTTGCTGGGAATTGAACTCAGGACCTCAGGAAGAGCAGTCAGTGCTCTTAACCACTGAGCCATCTCTCCAGCCCAGGATTTTTTTCTTTAATTGTGTGTGTACACATACCTACGTACATGTACAGGTATACAGGTGCCAGAGGAGTCAAATAAGCAGGTAGTTGTAGGGGGCAGGGAGAGGAAGGGAATAGGGAGGTTTTTGGAGGGGAAACCAGGAAAGGGGAGAACATTTGAAATGTAAATAAAGAAAATATATATATATATTTTTTCCCGAGACAGGGTTTCTCTGTATAGCCCTGGCTGTCCTGGAATTCACTCTGTAGACCAGGCTGGCCTCGAACTCAGAAATCCACCTGCCTTTGCCTTCCAAGTGCTGGGATTAAAGGCGTCCACCACCATTGCCTGACTAAAGATAATATCTAATAAAAAACCAAAACAAAACAAAAAACAAAAAAACCAGGTAGTTGTAAGCTACCAAGTGGGTGCTGGAAACTAAACTCAGTTCCTTTAGAAGACCAGCAAGTTCACTTAACTACTGAGCCATCTCCCCAGGCCTTTGTTTTGTTTTGTTTTGTTTTTTTAATTTTTTATTAATTATACATAAGTACACTGTAGCTGAGTTCAGACGCACAAGAAGAGGATATCAGATCTCATTATGGGTGGTTGTGAGCCACCATGTGTTTGGGATTTGAACTCAGGACCTTCGGAAGAGCAGTCAGTGCTTTTACCCACTGATCCATCTCACCAGCCCCCCAGGCCTTTGTTTTTTGTTTATTTTTATGTGTATGGCTATTTTGCCTACGTGTATGTATGTAGCACATACATGCCTGGTGCCTGTAGGCCAGAAGAGGGTGTGTTGGACAACCTACTGCAACTAGAGTTACAGATGGCTCTGAACAACTGTGTAGGTGTTAGGAATCAAACCGAAGTCCTAACTGCTGAGACAGTGTCACTCTGTTGTTCAGGCTGGCCTGGAACTCAGAGGTCTGCTTGCCTCTGCCTCAAGAGTGTCAAGATTAAAGGCAGGTGGTTCCTTATCTAGCTAGGTTTATAGATGATTGTGAGCCACAGTAGTGAGCCAATGTGTGGTTGCTGGGAATTAAACCTGGCTCTTTTGTAAGAACAACCACTGCTGTTAATCTGCTGAGACGTCTCTAGTTCTGGAACCTGAACTTAGATCTGTAGATACAAGTGGATCTAACAGTATTTTGTATTTATGCTGCAGGCTGGCTGCTGGCTCAACGAGGTTCTGTGCTGGCATCCTAAGCACTGCTAGGCATTCAAGCATTGAACAGAAGATGGCTGACTATTCAAACAAACTCTACCATCAGTTAGAACAAGAAACAGGGATCCAAACAGGTAAGCAGGTAATCTGCTGTTTATTGGTCTTCTTGTCTCTAAACCCTTATGTAGTAGTTACTGTCTCTGGTCCTGTACTCTGATGATTAAGACATGTTGGAGAGGGCTGGAGAGATGGTTCAGTGGTTAAGATCACTGGCTGCTCTTTCAGAGGACCTGAGTTCAATTCCCAGCAACCACATGGTGGCTCACAACCATCTGTAATGGGATCTAATGTCCTCTTCTGGTGTGTCTGAAGATAGCTATTATGTACACATATACATAAATGAAATAAATCTAAAACCACACAAACTTGTATTGGAGAATTTGCCTCAAGCCAACGTGTTCCTTTCAGCAGGTCATGTAGCTTGTTTTCATCTTTACGTACAGAATGAAAAGATTGCAGTCAGTAATCCCATGTCATTTTCAGATTCTATAACTTTTTTGGGGGAGTAGGGAGTGTATTGAACCAGGGCCTGAAAATCATTTCATTTGTCATTATGTGAAAGTTTTTAGTATATGCCACTCATTTAAGTATAGTAAATGGAAGCAATTAGCTCTCAAACAAAGAGAAGGAGAAAGCATATGTTCAGGTGCTTAGTAGTTAAATCATAGCTCAACTCAAAACTCTACCAGTTAATATTATGAAGTATAGAAATACATTATCTGTGTAGTTAGGGGAAGAAAACTTAGAGTTATAAATTAAATACCTCTGTAATAGTACTGGAACTAATGAGACCACCAGGGGAATGTGGGGAAGACTGTCTGAACTGTTTGGGTCCCACACAAACAGTGATCTCAGTTAAACAGACATGGTTTATTGAATGCATACCCCAAGACTGATCAGCCAGGGCAACAGCTCAGGCTTGAGAGCTGAAAGCTGATGATGGACATTTCTCAGAGCCAGCTTATAAAGGCTAAAACTGCAAAACCCACACAGAGCTTCTGGAAGTGCTGCCGGGTGGTCAGCCCTGACTCAAGCCATTTTAAGACATAACATTTTATATTGACCTTTAATTTGATGGGTCCTGTGTGAAGCTTATGGTTGTGGAATTTAAGATCAGTAACCCTCATAATATACAGAACATAACTATGGTATATAATCAGACCCTGCTCTGAGTCAAGTGATTTTTCTGTGTTGACTGGCAGGCATATTACAGCAACAGTATGAAATAACTGGCAGGCATGGAACAAAATGGGTACAGCTATGTAGGGGGCAAGCCTCAAAAGAACTGTTTGAAGGACAGGAATGCTAATAAACAGTATGATCCCATTTGATGACAAAACAAGAAAAGGGACTATTAGTTGGTACAAAGTTGACGGATTATTCAGAGACTGAGCACAGCTTGGTTTTCTGGGTAGGTTTCTGGCTTCTTTTGTTTGCTTCTCCCTGCCCCGTGGGAACATCACCAAACTCCATGTAGGGTAACTGAACTTGGCCACCTAAGGCTCTGAAATGAACTTAGTAAAAGTAGTTCCACAACATCGTCCTTGTTTTTTTTTGTTCTAATTGAAATTATTTTTCTTTCTTTTTTTTTTTTTTAAGAGACAGGGTTTCTCTGTATAACAGCTATCCTTGGATCATGCTCTGTAGATCAGGCTGGCCTTGAACTCACAGGATCTGCCTGCCTCTCCCTCTTGAGTGCTGGGGTTAAAGGTTTGTGCCACCACTGCCCAGCTATAATTTTCCTTTTTTTAGGTTTATTTATTTTTATGTCTATGCCTGTGTCTATATGTTTGTATGTATACATATATATGCACCTTCAGAGGCCAGAAGAGAATGTCAGATCCCAGTTTTTATGGGAAGATGTTTGCTTTGTGCAGGACAAGTTGACTCTCTATTTTTTTTTTAAATTTTATTTATTTATTTTTTTTGGTTTTTTTCGAGACAGGGTTTCTCTGTGTAGCCCTGGCTGCCCTGGAGCTCACTCTGTAGACCAGGCTGGCCTCTGCCTCCCAAGTGCTGGGATTAAAGGTGTGTGTGCCACCACTGTCTGGCTTAGACACTCCATTTTGATGGGACTGAATCTGATGGCAACATACAGTGCTTGAGTCAGATATTAGCCAGAGAGTGAGTCAGATATGAATCTATAGAGTGGGCCCAAGGTGGAGCACTGACAACAACTCTACTGCGTGAGTTACTGGTGTTTTGCTGAGCTTTGTGTTATTCAGCTGGTTAGATCTCAGCAGAATTATGAGCATAGGCTTTGGTTTTTATAAGATTAGTTAGCCTAGGATTAGTTCTAGGTCATAGCCTAGAACCCCTTATTGAACTTGTCTTTTATGCTTGTGAGGTAGCAAAGAGATGGAGAATAGTGAAGAGTTAGGCAGGGAGTATAGGGTATTGCTTTAACCTGTTATTTTCACTGGAGTGGACCAGTGATGGAGTGAAAGGAAGCTTGGGAGCTTCAGTGGGGAAGAGTTTCTGGGTTTTTTGTTTGTTTGTTTTTGAGCTAGGGTTTCTCTGTGTAGACTATGATCTCCCTGGACTTGCTTTGTAGACCTGGCTGGCCTTGAACTCAGATATCCACCTGCCTCTGAGTGCCAGGACTAAAGGTGCACATCACCACATTGGGCTGAGATTCTCTGTTAAACAGTGTACATGGGTTGGTGAAATGGCTCGGGGGTAGAAGTGTTTGCTGCCAAGCCTGACAACCTAGGTTCAATACCTAGGACCCTACATGGTGGAAAGAGAAAATTGACCTCTACCAGTTGTCCTGTGACCTCCACACAAGTACTGTGGCACACATAAGCGCCCTCTGCCAAAAAATTAAATAAAAATGTAATATGTTTTTTTGTTTGTTTGTTTGTTTTTTGTTTTAAAGATTTATTTATTATAAAGTGTTCTGCCTGCATTTATGCCTGCAAGCCAGAAGAGGGCATCAGATCCCACTGGAGATGGTTGTGAGCTACCATGTGCTTGCTAGGAATTGACCTCAGGACCTCTGGAAGGGCAAACAGTGCTCTTAACCGCTAAGCCACCTTTCCAGCCCTGTAATATGTTTTAAAAAGGCAGAGAGCAGTATATATGTGTAAGCTACCATGGTACTTGTTGCTGTTTTTTATTTTTTCTATTATTTGTGTGTATGATATGGATGTGTGTATGTGTGGTGATTCCCTTCAGTCTTCACCATAGACAGAAAAAAAGATCCATGAAAAAATAAGAATAAAACTCAGCTCAAGACTTCTAGAGTCTGGCCGGGCAGTGGTGGCGCACGCCTTTAATCCCAGCACTTGGGAGGCAGAGGCAGGAGGATTTCTGAGTTTGAGGCAGCCTGGTCTACAGAGTGAGTTCCAGGACAGCCAGTGGTATGCAAAGAAACCCTCTTTTGAAAAACCAAAAAAGGGCTGGCGAGATGGCTCAGCATGTAAGAGCACTGACTGCTCTTCAGGAGGTCCTGAGTTCAAACCCCAGCAACCACATGGTGGCTCACAACCACCCGTAATGAATGAGATTGGGTGCATCTGAAGTCAGCTACAGTGTACTTGTGTATAATAATAAATAAATCTTTGAAAAAAAAAAAGACTTCTAGAGTCTGGCCCAGATTATTGCACTTTAACTATATTTAAGCACAGAACAATTTTGGAAAAAAGTCTTTAGATAACAATTAACTCAGTCCTAAGTTCACAATTTTAGATATGTTTACACTGAGATCCTTTACAAAGTACATCTAGTACCCATTCTTTTTCATAAGAATGGGTACTGTTGACTCAGAGATAGTGCCATGATTTAGGGTCTAGGGGTCTTGAGTGAGGTAAACATAATGCCCATAGGTGTCAGAATTGTCAGGGTCCTAAGATACAGAATTCACTTAGGCTGCTGTAAAGCACCAGTGACATCACTTAGAACAGTGGGCTTATAGTTTAAAAGTGGTGCTCAAGATTTTGGGGAAAAGGTCTGGGCTAAGTAAAAACATAAATTCTGGGAGATAAGGGCAGAGCCTGTCTCCTCAGTCAGCAAAGAAGCACCAGGTTGTAAAACCACATCATTCCTGGTATTCCAGGGAGAGTGGATACGAGTGCCATTCCATTGAAGAGGTAAGCTATAATTTCCCAGTGTGCACAAGGCCTTTTCGTCTTCTGTATGTATGCAGAGGTCAGAGGAAGCTCTCAAGGGTGGGTTTTCTACTTGCACTTTGTTGAGGCAGGGTGTCTTGTTTGTGCCATTCCAGATTAGCTCACTCACCAGCTCTGAGAAGTTCTTGTGTCTTCACCTCCCATCTTGCCATAGAAATCCTGGAATTGTAGATGCTAGCCAGTGAATCCAACTTTTTATGGGTTCCAGGGATTTAAGTAAGGTTACCAGGCTTCTATGACGGGAACTTCTACAACCACTGAAGCATCTTGCCAGCTCTTTCTGTTTTTGTTATTAAAGTTGAAGACATATGTAAAATCTAAATATAACGAGAAGAATGTGACCTTGTATTCCTAAATCCTCTTGCTGCCTCCTTCCAAGTTCTGGGATTAGAGATGTGTGCCATCACAATCATAGTTCTTCCATTGACATGTGATAGAATTTTTTCAAGTAAGTGGAACAATAGGACTAAAAGCTGATAGTTTTTCAGGGGGCTGAGGATGTAGATCAGAGTGTCTGTAGAGTCTTTGCCTGGTATATGTGGAGGTCTAAGTTTGATTCCTAAAAATGTAGAAAATATAAATGGAAAGTAACAGTTTTTACTGTTTTAACAATTTAACAGTTTTAACAAGCACCAACTCTGTCCATCTGACTCTAATTCCTGGGTCCTACACGGTAGGAGTAGAATCAGCTCTTTCAAGCTGTGTTCAGAGCTCTGTGTGTAGGCTATGGCATGAGTGTATCCACAATAAATAAATAAATACATAAATAAATTACTAAATTAATTTTAACAATTTACTTTTTTTTTTTTTTTTTTTTTTTTTTTTTGGTTTTTTTTCGAGACATGGTTTCTCTGTGTAGTCTTGGCTGTCCTGGAACTCACTCTGTAGACCAGGCTGGCCTCGAACTCAGAAATCCGCCTGCCTCAACAATTTACTCTTTTTTTTTTTTTTTTTTTGAGACAGTGTTTCTCTGTGTTGTCCTGGATGCCCTGGAACTCACTCTGTAGACCAGGCTGGCCTCAAACTCTGAAATCCACCTGCCTCTGCCTCCCAAGCGCTGGGATTAAAGGTGTGCGCTACCACCACCCGGCAACAATTTACTTTTATTTTTAAAAATGATGTGTTTGTGGGTATGTATACATGAATACAGGTGCTCATAGGGGCCAGAGAAGTTGGATCTCCCTGGAGCTGGAATTATAGTTAGTTATGAGCTACCTGATGTGGGTGCTAGGAATTCAACTCAGATTTTTTGGAAGAGAAGTATATGCCCTTACCTACAGCTAGCTCTCTAGCCTCAAATAAATATATTTAAAGCTACTATCTGCTGATTTTTTGCAAAATGGAAATACAGAAAAATAAAGCTACTGAGATTGGTAAGTGGGAAAAAGTATATAACAGCTGGGATCAGGAAGGGTAGTCTAAGTCTTTCTTTCTATAGTTTTTGGCTTTAAAAACCATATGTAGGACTGGAGAGGTGGCTCAGCAATTAGGAATACTTTGTTCTTCCAGAGATCCTGAGTTCAACTCCCACCAACCACATGGTAGTTCACAACCATCTGTAATAGGATCTGATGCCCTCTTCTGGTGTGTCTGAAGAGAGCAACAGTGTACTCATACATAAAATAAATAAAATCTTTTAAAAAAAGTATATGTAGCTGAGTGTAGTGGTACATGCCTTTAGTCCCAACACTCAGGAGGAAGAGGCAGGTGGATCTTTGTGAGTTCAAGGCCAGCCTGGTCTACTGAGTGAACTCCAGGACAGCCAGAGCTACATAGTATAAGACCCCCACCCTCCAAATTCATATGCACATTTTCAAGATTAATTTTTATTTTATGTGTATGTCCTAGTTACTATTGTATTGTTGTGAGTAGTCATCATGACCAAGGCAATTTATAAAATAAGGTGTTTAGTTGGCAGGAAACATGGCAGAAGGCAGGCAGGCAGGCAGGCATGCATGGTATTGGAGTAGTAGCTGAGAACTTGCAAGATGGAGGGAGGGAGAGTGTGAGACTTGGCGTGGTGTTTACTTTTTTAAATCTCAGAGCCAAACAACCCCAGTGACACACCTTCTCGAACAAGGCCATACTTCCTGACCTTTTCTAAATAGTTCCCAACTGGGAACCAAATCCAACATTCAGACATATGAGTCTATGAAGACCATTCTCATTCACACTTGTCATGAGCAGCCAGCCAGCCTTGGCCCCTTCAACTCGTGGAAGAAACAGAGTCCTGTTCAGGTGGGCAAGGATGTCGGTGAAGAAAAAAAAAATGACACACACACGTGGACACAACGAAGTGCAGGATCTGAATGTATATGTATATTCTCAAAATTAGGCATCAGACCTTTATGGTCATTACAAAAGAAAAAGAAAAGTCATGAGGCCATCTGAAACACAATGGGCCTAAAGTAGCAACTGCCTCCTCTGGACAGGCACTGCAGCCCCTCTTCCCCTTCCATGTTCTCGGGCCGAGTAGGGGGCTGCAGACTGCATGAGGATGGAGGCTTGAATGCCTTGCGGCACAGCAGCACAGCTCCCTACACACACACACACACACACACACACACACACACACACACTAAGCTTTTATAGTCATCTTGAACACAAAAGGAAGTAAGATAAACAGAGTAAATTGACAGAAACCAGGCAGGCAGGCAGTGGCTATATCAAAGTCACTTTGAACTGACAGCCAGGTCGGGAATGGTTTCTTAGGAAGAGCAGTAGGCAGTAGTCCCACTGAGCCTTCTTGGCAGCCCCAAGCTAATTCCCTGGGTCTGTCAGAGGCAAGCACCAGGAGGCTCCATTCTCGCAGCTCTTGGGAATGGCTTTGGCTGTAACATAAACATTAGTGACAGATTCCTGATTTCAGGGGGGCTCTTTGGTTATTCCTCTAGTATGTAAAGAAGTCTGCCAGTGTGTGTGAGTGCTACAAGAATTCTAATTTTTACTTTGTTGATACTTTCTCTTACTTTGGAGACAGTCCATCTGATTTAAGTAACTTCCCTGTGAAATTCCAAGCTAACAACAGCTTGGCATTATCGATTGGAACACTATGGGGCCAGGGAACAATGTTTAATCTTAGTTTGGCTATTTACAAATCATTTCTTAGGACACCTTTATGTCTGAATAATAAAGAAAGCACACAAAACTCTCCATAGACTTTCCCAGAGACCAATCTGGAACACATCTGAGGAAGGGGATGCCAATTGAATTCCAGGAGGCTAGCCTCTCTAAAGCTATATGCCTTTGTCGGCTGCTGTCCCGAAGACTCAACTGGAGTGGGCGTGGCACAAACTGCCATGATATATGAGTATTTTGCCTGCTGCAAGTGTATATGTATGTATATGTACTGTGTATGTGCCTAGTGCCTGTGGAGGCCAAAAGAAGTTGGTGGATCTCTTGGAACTGGAGTTACAGGTGGTTGTAAGGCAACATGTAGGTTCTTGGAACTGATCAAAGGTCCTCTGAAAAAGAGTATCAAGAGCTTTTAACTGCTGAGCCATCTTGCCAGCTTCACTTTTGAATCATTTTAACATTTGTATACTCAGATATAAAGTCTTGAAGGATGGGAAGAGACTAACAGTATTTTAAGTGGGTAACTATTATACTAAACTAAGGTAAAAGAGCCTAGGGAGCTTTTGACCATGGTATGTTTTTTATTTCTATGTTTTGAGCTGGACTTAAACTCATGGGCTCCAGTAACCCTCTTACCCCAGCTTCTTGTGTATCTGAGAATATAGGTGCATTAAATCCTGCCCATTTTTGACTAGGGTGTTTAAACTGTTCCCTCTTAGCCTAAAGATACATTTGATACAACTGACCCTTAATTAGCAGTTTTGTTTCTTGAGGAGATGTGGACACTTATGTTTTTTTCTGTTTATCCTCCGATTCAGCAAATGAGTAATGTGACAGTAACTGGTGAATACATTAAGGATAAAGAGAGGCAGGCATTTTGGTGTTGGAAAAGGAGAGTATATTACTTGCTGCTGGTGACAGAATGCCTGACAAACTACTTAACGGTCTGTTTTAGCTTATGGTGTGAGGGCACAGATAATGGCTACACAAAAGTGAAGAAGGCATGGTGGCAGGAGCAGGAGGTGACTTGTCACCTCACATTGTGTCCACAGTTAGGAAACAGATGAGTGTTATTGTTGCACTTGCTTTCTTTTTATTTTATCTGAAATCCTAGCCCATGGGATGGTGTTTCCACATCGGAATAGGTCTTTGATCTTTAATTAAGCCTCCCTGGAAATGACCTCGGAGATATCTTTAGACGTTTGTTTTCTAGGAAGTTCTAAATCCTATCGGGTTGACAATCAAGATTAACTAGTAAATTGAAATCCTGAGAGAAGCTGTAGCTCATGCTTGTAATCTCAGTATTTGGGAGGCTGAAGCAGGAATGAGTATTGCTGTTAATTCCAGAACAACTTGGATTAAAGAGTTAGACTTTGTTTTAAAAACAGAACACAAGGAGCTGGAGAGAGAACTCAATCGTTACAAGCATTTTCTGCTCTTCCAGAGAGAAAGAATATGAATATGAGAATGTAGCCATGTGAGCCTTTTTTTTCTATGCCTGCCCCAGTTCTGAATGACATGGAGGCTTATATTCATTTATGAGTGCGTAGGCCTTATACCTAGGCATTGTTTTCCACTAACTCGTAACTCAGTTATCTAGTTTATACTCTCCTAAGTTCTGCCACATGGCTGGTTGCCTCTGCTCAGTTTCATCTATCCATGTCTCGGTGGCTGAATCTCCCGTGCCTCTCTTTCCCAGAGTTCTTCTCTCTGTCCAGAAGTCCCACCTTACTATTCTGCTTTTTGCTATAGGCTGTAGACTTTTACTTCAACCAATCAGAAGGTGATGATGAACAATGTTTACAAAAATACTAAGGCAGGAGATGCTTTTTTTTTTTCCCAAGACAGGGTTTCTCTGTATAGCCCTGGCTGTCTTGGAACTCACTCTGTAGACCAGGCTGGCCTCGAACTCAGAAATCCACCTACCTCTGCCTCCCAAGTGCTGGGATTAAAGGTGTGCGCTACCACTGCCCGGCAGTAATACATTTTTTGAGATAGAGTCTCACTATGTAGCCTAGGCTAGACTTGAACTTGCTATGTAGATCTTACTGGCCTTGAACTCACAGAGATCCATCTGTCTGGTTACCAGGTGCTGGGATTAAAGGCATGTGCTATCAGGTCTGGCTATAAAATTTTTCTTTTTAAAGGAAAAAAAATCAACATGAAAGAAGGTAAACTAGAGATGGCATTGCATCTTGGTTTCAGAAAAACCTTCCCACCCAGGAGGAATCAAAACTTATTAAATTACTTAATTCCAGGAAACTCCCAGCTATAGAAAGGCTAGGGAGCCAAGATATAGGGAAGATGAATAAGCTGTCTAGACATTACTGCCTCTGCAGGACATGAGAATCTTCCAGTCATTCACTGGCTTACTCAAGACTGAATGTTCTAAGAGGATTCACTTGCCTGTGTTTAAGGAATAGCTTGTTGTTTGGCTCTACTGGAGAAGGAGTAGGAATCTGACTGACTCTCTAGTAAGCAATGTTATGAATAGCTTTCACCAAGGAATGCATTCTCACTATGACTCATATGAAAATGAATGAAGAAAGGGATAAGCTCTTGCCCTAGCAAGACTGTCAGTCATAGTAGCTCTCATTATCATTTTGAATGTTTTTATAGGTGTTAGAATTCTAGTTGACCCTCACAAAGCTGTGAGCTGAGAGTAGTTATGTCTTTGATGTGTTTAAATTTTGCTAGATGATTCATAGTAGATCTAACCTATAAATCTAATGGATCCTACTAGACTGCTTATTTGATTGACTTTTCTTACAGGTTAC
The DNA here is from genome assembly GCA_019843815.1 of Montemys delectorum. Taxonomy (NCBI): domain Eukaryota; kingdom Metazoa; phylum Chordata; class Mammalia; order Rodentia; family Muridae; genus Montemys; species Montemys delectorum. The sequence goes on along the minus strand of JADRCD010214270.1, from coordinate 3,900 downwards.
TTAAGGACAGGCTCAATCTCTCTGGCCCAAACTCAGGACCGGTTGATCTCTCTGAAGCGTATCAACTCAAGGCTGAAGTACGTACATACTCTTAGACTAAGACTACACACCTTTCCTGACTTTGCATACTTGACCTCTGCCAGAGAGCCCATAAATGTCACTGTTCCCTTGTGTTCTGTGGCAGTGTTGTAGGTATCCCTTCTGAGATCATCTCCCCGAAGAAAGTGGCTGAACTTCACCCTCTCCTCAATGTACATGATCTGGTTGGGGCCATGCATGTTCCTGAGGATGCAGTAGTGTCCTCTGCTGATGTGGCTCTTGCCCTGGCAAGTGCTGCCTCCCAGAATGGTGAGCAGGTTTTTTTTTGTTGATGTTGTTTATATATTCAACTTTATTATTATTGTTGTTGTTGTTGTTGTTGTTGTTGTTGTTATTATTATTATTATTATTATTATTATTATTATTATATCATCCTCATTATCATTTTGCATGGGTTTGGAAAGAAGGGGTTATCTAAGAGAGTATCACAGTAGGTACTAAGACAAGCTTAGGTGTGGGGAAAGAAAGGTATGAGATATTCGGTTTTTCAGTTTGACCACTGCTCTTGTGTTGAGGTCTAGGATTCACTTCACAGATCACACGAACACCGATCTCAGTCAGACAGGGATAGTTTATTGAGCACACACCCCAGGACTGATCAGATTTGGGAATTGAACCGTGATCCTGAATTAAGATTCTACAGGGCTTTTAAGCCTAAAATCTACAAACACTGTACCAGATTATTCCACCAATCCTTATTCCATTTCCTTAGGAACATGCCTTTGTTGTAAGGAACACTTATCCTGCTCCCAGTGGTTGGGGTATTCCCTCCCTGTGGCAGGGGACTTGCCTTGTCTAATATATATGCTCTAACTTGTCTACCAGGATGGAACTTGTCTAACATTCATGTCTTAACTTGCTAACCAGAGTGTCAGTTGCCCACGTACTTGTCTCATTTGCCAAGTTAGGATGTTAGTTCCCAGGGAGGACTTGCAAACTTAAACTTTATTTGATCCCTACTCAAAGTGGAAGTCTTACTCTAAATAGTTTCTTAAATTGGTGTAGGAGTCTCTCTTATGTTGGAGTCCATCCCAGGGGTAGCTTATAAAAGCAAATACTGTAAAAGCTTATACATAGGTACTATAAGTACATAGGTACAGGAAGTGCCACTGGGTGGGTTGGTTTGGGTCCAAGCTTCTTGTGGGTAACTATACAGAGCAGTTCTACTAACTTCTATCTTGATTGGTTTTCAAGGGCACAGAACATAACAGAATATGTAATCAATTTGGGCATGAGAAAGTTTCCTAGTAACAGCAGAAACATGAAAAAGTTTCCTTTTAATGGCAGGCTAACCAGGTAACAGTTACCTAGGCCTTCAAATTCTACCTAGGCCTTAATATTTTACCTAGATGTTAATATACTGTAGTTTAAAATAGTATCTATTTGTTCTTTTTCTTTTTGTTTTGTTTTGTTTTGTTTTTTTGTTTTTTGAGACAGTTTTTCTCTGTGTATCCCTGGCTATCCTGGAACTCACTCTGTAGACCAGGCTGGCTTAGAACTCAGAGATCCACTGCCTCTGTCTCCCAAGTGCTGGGACTAAAGGCGTGCACCACCACTACCTGGCTGTATCCATTCGTTCTAAGGAACTACTTGTGCTGATTAATACATGTCAGACTTATGAGAGTCCCTGTTCTTGGACTTGAGAAGTGCCAAGGCTAGAGAATGATTTTGGAGTTTAATCTAAAGTTAAATATGATCCAGAGTAAATCAGAGAAAGACTTAATGTCCAGAGTGTTACATATACTTTATGATTCATTATAGTGCTGAGCAGTGCTTTGGCCATGCCATGCAGATGGTCTATTACTGAGCTGTATTGTCGATTATTTATTTTTTTAAGTAGGGTTTAACTATGTAACTCAGACTGGCCTGAAACTTGCCATGTGGCCAGATCTTAGACTCCAAAGTGCTTAAATTACCATTGTATGTTAATACTATGCTGAGGTTCTGTTTTTAAATTAAAGTATTGACCCAGCTTCTTCAGTACCTTTTTGAAGTAGAATCTGCTTCAGAGAACTTAGCTTTTTTTAAAAATTAATTAATTAATTATTTAATGTATATGAGTATTGTATCTGCAGGTACACCTACACACCAGGAGAGTGTTATCAGATCACAGTATAGGTAGTTGTGAGCCACCATGTGGTTGCTGGGAATTGAACTCAGGACCTCTGGAAGAACAGTCAGTGCTCTTAATGGCTGAGCCATCTCTTCAGCTCCTCAGAGACCTTAATTTTGTAACGTAAAATAATTTTCCTTATTTTTTTTTTTTTTTTTTTTTTTTTTGGTTTTTCCAAAACAGTTTCTCTGTGTAGCCCTGGCTGTCCTGGAACTTGCTCTGTAGACCAGGCTGGCTTAGAACACACAGAGATCCACCTGCCTCTGCCTCCCAAGTGCTGAGATCAAAGGCCTGCACCACCACTGCCTGGCTAATAATTTGCCTTCTTTTTATTTTTTGGAATAGGTGTTCAGATTTATGACCGGACAAGTATTCTTCATGTACTGATCAAAAAAGGTCAAGTTACTGGTGTGGAGACAGACAAAGGACAGATTGAATGCCAGTATTTTGTCAACTGTGCTGGTCAGGTAGGTTGGCAATAGTACTACTGGGTTTATACAATTTAAATTTGGACTTTTTACTGTAGAGATATAAGATTATCATTTTACTGAGACACCAGATACTATAATGCTTATTTGGACTGGGTAATCCAGAATTATATTCTAAACCAAAAACCTATATTTAGTCCTCAGATACAAGCAGCTAGCAGTAAGACTTTTTCCACATTGGGTAAAGTAGTATACCGTCTTGGTCAGAAGGCTACTGACTGTGTTTCTTTTCCTTTTCTCACCCACAAACTGTCCTTTGTAGTGGGCATATGAGCTGGGTCTGTCCAACGAGGAGCCGGTTAGTATCCCGCTACATGCCTGTGAACACTTCTACCTTCTGACTCGTCCCTGGGACACCCCTCTGCAGAGCAATACACCAAGTGAGGACTTGTATTTTTTTTCTTCCTTTCATTCTTCTTCTTTTTAAAAATAATTTTAGCTCCTTTCTAACTAGTATCCTATCCTTTGAAAGGAAAACTTCATTAAGGACACATTATGTCTAGAGGACTTTTCCTTTTTCTGGAGCATGTTACAGGGAGGTGGATCCAATTCTAACTTTACTTTGATTACTTTTTAGGAAAAGATAGCCAAAATGAAGATGCCATTAAGAACGTTTTTGCTTTTTGCTTGGGTTTTTTTTTTTTTTGAGACAGGGTTTCTTTGTAATAGTACTGGCTGTCCTGGAACTCACTCTGTAGACCAGGATGGCCTCAAACTCACAGATCTACTTGCCTCTGCCCCCTGAGTGCTGGAATTTTTTTTTGTTTGTTTTTTGTTTTTTTGTTTTTTTGTTTTTTTGAGACAGGGTTTCTCTGTATAGCCCTGGCTGTCCTGGAACTCACTCTGTTGACCAGGCTGTCCTTGAACTCAGAAACCTGCCTGCCTCTGCCTCCCAAGTGCTGGGATTAAAGGCCATGTGCCACCACCACCCTGCTTTGTTTGTTTGATTTTTTTTTTTTTAAGGCTGATTTTAATCCCTGATATAGTTCATTGAGAATTTGGAATATAACTTTTGTGCTTTCAACTTAAATGGTATCAGTTGTAGAAATGTATAGATAGTCTATATACTTAGTGGTTTAATGGTTACCAACCAGGGAAGGAAGAGAAGGTGGGATTAGTTTACTCCTTCCTTCCTCCTTCCTTCCCCTCTCTCTCTCTCTCTCTCTCTCTCTCTCTCTCTCTCTCTCTCCCCCCCTCTCC
>JADRCD010214268.1:0-81859 GCA_019843815.1 Montemys delectorum | reverse complement strand
TCAAGAATGAAATAAAGAAAGAAATTAAAGGCTTTTTAGAATTTAATGAAAATGAAGACACATCATACTAAAACTTATGGGACATATGAACACTGTGGTAAGAGTAAAATTCATAGCTTTAAGTGTCTCCAAAAAGAAACTAGAGAGAGCCTACACTACCAGCTTGAGAGCACACCTGAAAACACTATAATAAAAAGAAGCAATTACACCCAAGTGGAGTAGATATTAGGAAATACTCAAACTCTGTACTGAAATCAACCAAATAGAAACAAAAATAACTATACAAAGAATCAACAAAATCAGGAGCTGATACTTTTACATAATCAACAAGATAGATAAACCCTTTGCCAGATTAACCAGAGGGCACAGAGATAGTATTCAAATTAATTAAATCAGAAATGAAAAGAGAGACATAACAATGAAATACATCTTAAAATAATTATTCTGTTTGTTGAATATGAACAGTTGAAGATATTAAAATCATGTTCAAAAAATAAAACGAGGACATTCTGAGTTTTGAAGGCAAATGGATAGATCTAGAAGATATCACGAGTAAGGTAACTAAGACCCAAAAGGACATGCATGGTATGTCTTCACCAATAAGCTGCTATTAGTCAAATAAATAGTACATAACACCCAGGATACAATCTACAGAACTTACAAAGTTTAACAAGCCAAAGGGCTCAAGTGAGTATACCTCAATCCCACTTAGGAGGGAGAAGAAGTAATCACAGGACGGGGAGATGGAGGAACCTGGGTGGAAAATGGGACAGGAAGGGAAAAAGGAGAACACGATCATATATTGGGTAGGGGACAGGACTGAAGCCCTGATGGCCAGCAGAAAGAATGGAAATAGGCAACTCCAGCAAGTAGGAGGTGTTTGGACCCTTCACAATGTACCAGAGTCCTGGGAAGTAAAATACTCTCTGGACTCAAAAAGAGGGGTAATTTGGGTATTGAGAGAGCTTGGAGGAAGAAGGGTAGAAGAAATACAAAAAGAACAGAAAGGAATACTTGGATCATGTTTCTAGTTTTGCTCATCATGATAGAGTAAATAGTGGTCATTCTTTCTTCCTATGATTCTTATGTCATCTGCTCTGCTAAGCTCCAACTTCATATCTCTATGAGATTGCTGCTATTTCTGGCTGCATTCAGCCTGTTCTTGTTCATAAGACATGTTGCAACAACTTGCCCCCAGAGACCCATGGGTACAGCACTGAGAACAGCTTAAAGGAATAGAAGAACCAGGGTGCTTGGGATGTAAAACATGCTAGGAAATTTGAAAAGGTAGAGCAGTATGAGACCTGGAGCCTTGGTGGGCACACATCATAGGCTTAGGTGACTCCTAGCTCCCTGCCACTCTCCTGACTTGAAACACCTACCATGCTCTTCACAAAGAAGAAACATGTACTATAGTCATGTAGGCCCATGCTAAGGAGATACCTAGAGGCCCAAAGGGCTTAGCCAATAAGCTTACTTTCCCAGACATTCCTCCCTGCAAAGGGTATTTAGTCTCAGGCCCACACTGAAAGTGGGTATGATTTTATGCACCCATTTCCTACCATGACAATAAACTGTTTAGAACCATAGATTGACTCTTATCATGAAGATCTGCAGTGGAGAACCATGAAGAATATATTTGCCCAGAGAGCTGCAGCTTAACTCTTCAGCTAAGCTAAGAACAATCTCTCATGGGACAGACCAGAGCTCTCTTTCCTCCCCCTCCCACCTATGACTCCCAGCCACAGGCTGCATGGTGTCCCTAGCCCAAGGGTCCCTGACCCCATTCTCTGCTCTTCCATGACACATACAGATACCTGGAGGTCCAAGAGTCTGAGAATCCCAAAGCTCCAGCCTCAAAGCCTGAAACTACTGAACCAGCTTCAGCTTTTCCACATCTCAGACTGCACTTTCCTACCCTCTGAGCAGTGTCTCAGCACTTTCCATCAGCCAGGCACCTGCCCAAGCCACAGCATGGGGTAAGCACTGATAACTCCCTATTATGCCTCCCTAGAGGCTGTGCCCAATGTCAGAGCAGATGCAGGTCAACAGGGGTATGCTATAGAATCTGTAGTTTTTTTCCAAACTTGACAAGGTGGGATTAAGATGAAATACAGAAGTGACTGAGGCTGATACAGTAAGGCTCCACTAGGAGGTGCCACTCATATATTCAAACACATATTACATAAATAAACCCAATTTGTGAAACTTCTCCCCTAAATATGATGACCTATAATAATCCTTGTCATGTGTGAAATACAAATCAAATGTGTGGACCCAAGAAGATATCACTGAGCCTGAACATAACATCTGTATAGTTTTGCACAATACATTAGCCCCTGAACACTGCTGCATAGGTGCCATCATCTGTATGAACCCCTTTGGGACACAGTTCATTCTACTTCTTATCTATTTATTAAAATATCTTGTTGGTAATGAATCTGTCCAGAGTCTCTAGACTTCACTTACTTCTCTGTTGGGTGTAATCACATTTGTAACTAACTCCTAAAAACATTACTTGTGCTGAAAAGGGGAATTTCTAAGACACCTCACAGATTATTTGGCTGCTGTTATACATAATAGGATCTATAACTTAGGCTGGTAATTCTGCTCAGAGAGAGTTTGCTTGTTTAAGGAAGGAAACCCAATGAGAACAGAAGAGGAAATGTTCATTCATCTTCGATTTTACTCTTTGACTTGTGGCTACGCTGACTAAAAGGAAGAAGGAGATGACTGCACTTGCTTGACATTTGGTACATTTGAGAGTACAAAACTGGATGAAAACCAGTATTACATCTGTAATAACAATTCCATGCTATGATCTAAACACTTTAAAATCTTGAAAAAATTCAGATGGTGAAGATAGAAAAATTCAAATGTGACAGAGAATTCCACTCAGGTTTAATCTCTTGTAGAGAGGAATTCAAATTTTCTGCCTCAGCCTGCAGATGGTAACATGAATGAAAGAATGATGTCACAAACAACAGTATGAAGAATTAGGAAGAGCAGGTGTTATGAAAACAAAGACAGATTAGAGGAATACTGAGTTGTGTATAATGAAATAGTCAGACTTAATGAAGATTAATTAGAGAAAAACAAAACTCCCATGAAGAAAACTCTATTGCAGTGTTATAGAACATGCATGTAACAAAGAAAATCACTTAAATGATGGATGAGAGATGGTACCAAAGACGTACAAGATTTCATAAATCATAGCTAAGCACATATAATGTATATGGGAGAAAATGTGGATGTGAGAAAATATACTTCAAAATGATCCTTTGTGAAAGCAACATTGTGCTGCTTAGTTTTATTGAAACTTGATACAAGCTAATATTACTGGAGAAGTGGAAGCCTCAATTCAGAAAATACATCTATATGATCAAGATTTAAGAAATCCTGCAGGATATTTTCTTTATAACAGCATAAAGAGGGAGGGACCATTGTAATTTGTGTATTCCAATTTCTGGGCTAATATCCACTTGTCAGAGTGCATACCATGTGTGTTCTTTTGTGATTGGGTTACCTCACTCAGGATGATATTCTCCAGATTCATCCATTTCCCTAAGAATTTCATAAATTCACTGTTTTTAATAGCTGAGTAATACTCCATTGTGTAAATGTACCACATTTTCTGTATCAATCCCTCTGTTGAGGGACATCTGGGATGTTTCTAGCTTCTGACTATTATAAATAAGATTGCTATAAGCATAGTGGAGCATGTGTCCTTATTATATGTTGGAGCATCTTCTGGGTATATGCCCAGGAATGGTATAGCTGGGTCCTCTCTTAGTAAAGTGTCCAATTTTCTGAGGAATCGCCAAACTGATTTCCAGAGTGGTTGTACCAACTTGCAATTCCACCAGCAATGAAGAAGTATTCCTTTCTCCACAACCTTGCCAGCATCTGCTGTCACCAAAGTTTTTGATCTTAGCCATTCTGACTGGTGTGAGGTAAAAACTCAGAGTTGTTTTGATTTGTACTTCCCTGATGACTAAAACTTTAAGTCTCTGAAGAAGGAAATTGAAGAAGATCTCAGAAGATGGAAAGATCGCCCATGCTCATGGATTGGCAAGAGTAATATAGTAAATATGACAATCTTGCTGAAAGCAATCTACAGATTCAATGCAGTCCCCATTAAAACTCCAATGCAATCCTTCACAGACTTGTAAATAGCAATTTGCAAATTCATCTGAAACAACAAAAACCCTAAGATAGTCTGCTTTCCTGAAAACACCACAGCCTGAAGGCATCCCAGGAGGTCTGTTGCACACAGGGCAACTTTTAAGAATCCACTTGAGAAGCCTGATATAGCTGTCTCCTGAGAGGCTCTTCCAGTGCCTGACTAATACAGAAGTAGAGGCTCACAACCATCCATTGGACTGAGTACAGGGTCCCCAATGAAAGAGTTAGAGAAAGGACCCAAGGAGCTGAAGGGTTTGCAGCCCCTTAGGAAGAACAATAATATGAACTAGTATCCTCAGAGCTCCCAGGGACTAAATCACCAACCAAAGAGTACACATGGTGAGACTCATGGCTCCAGAAGCATATTATAGCAGAGGATGCCCTGGTCGGTCATCAATGGGAGGAGAGGCTCTTGGTCCTGTGAAGGTTCTATGCCCCAGTGTAGAGGAATGCCAGATATAGGAATCAGGAGAGTGTAGGTTGTTGATCAGCACTGGGGGGGAGGGAACGTGTTTTTTGTTTGTTTGTTTTTGTTTTTTGTTTTTGTTTTTGTTTTTCCTGAGTGAAAACTAAGAAAGGAGATATCATTTGAAATATAAATAAAGAAAATATCTATTTAAAAAAATGAGAAAAAAAAGAAAACTTGATAAAATAACATTAAATAGCAGGACATTAACAGGGTACAGGTACTTTGCTCACCATGATATAGTAGAGAATGGATCTTGAATCCTTTACTCTGCTGAAAGTTCAACTTCATTTCTGAGCAAAACATGGTCAAATTACCTAACAGCTCAATATTATTAGTGGATATCTTGAATCTAGTCTATATCTTAAGCCATACAGCAAAAATTTGCCTTCAGAGACACAAGAATGCCAGTTCTGAGAGTAATCTGAAGGAATAAATGGTACAGGACATTCTGTAGACCATGGAAGTTTTTTGCTTGTTTGCTTTATGTAAGGAGCAGATCTGTAGCAAGACCCACTCCACCTTGTAATAGGAAATGTTTGAAAGTTGTTTTGAAATAAGTTGTTTGCAGTGAGCTGTTTTGATGTATTAGTTATCTAGAATAATATATAGATGTTTTGCTAAAATTAGAAATATTAGAAGTATATACTTGGGCAGAAAATTTTCCATAAGAAAAGTAAACAACTTGAATAGATAACCAGACGAGAGTGGTTATCTGAACCCTGCTTCAGAGTGACATCAAAAATAGCTTAATAAAGACAGCATGGAGGTGAATTGTCATCTCCATCTCAGTAGCCATGGCTGCTGACGTGAACCTCCTGAACTCTCAAAACTCTGCCACAACAACCAGAAACCATCCGAGACCACCAGAATCTCCAAGGTCAAGCTCAGACTACGTGGTCAAAGTCTAACTCTCCAGAACCCCTCACTGACAGCACAGCCTGGTCGCTGCCTGAGAACACCACCTTCCAGCTGAGAGATAGCTGACAGCCTGCTCCACACCAGCTGAGAGATAGCTGAGCTACTTTCGCTTCAGGAACGCCACATCCTGCATCAGAGATAGCTGAGCCTGCTTCCAGGGACACTGTCAGGTCGTATTTATTCCAATAGGCAGAAAAGTGAAGCTGTAATATGCTCTGATAACATATTGTATGCTGTGTGTAGTTGTATTGGACACTGACATAAAGCATTCAAACCCTAAACAGTGTGTTGAATCCTCTCTTACCACTCATGAGGTAGTTTCTCTCAGTGGAATCCAGTATTCGAGTGCCTGAGTGAAGGAGCTCTGTCACCCTCCTTCCCAGCGGGGGTTAAGCCCCTCAGTTCCTACTCGTGACACTTTTGGTATTGTTGTTACTGGTGGTGGTGGAAGTGGTGGTGATTTTATTTTGTTTTTTGCATTGTTATGCAATCTTTTCGACAAGATCAGATAAAAGTAGGAATCAAAGGAAACGTAGGGAGGGATCACTGAATTCCTTATGCATCACTGTGTAATAGCTTTCATCCCAGAAAAATACCCTTCTAAACACAGGAAATTCTCATTCCTTTTTGACTAACATGTAGTGGTTGGTAGTACATCTTCCTGAGGTCTGCAGACTTCACACATACATGCCTGTGAGGTACAATCTCAGCTGTAAACACACACACACGCACACACACACACGCACAAACAATAATAACCTTAATGAGGGATGAGTGTTAAAATGTCTCAAAGTTGTGTAACTGAGGCTATGTATAAGATATTCAATGTAAGCCGATAAAGTGGTCAAAGGGAGTTTGCTTGTGAAAGAAAAAAAAAATTGCCATGAGAACAAAACATTCAGCTGAATATTGTATGTTAGGCTCTGATTTGTAGTTAAATTGAATAAAAGCCAAGATGAGATGGCAACATTATCTCACCATTTGTTTTTGGTTGAGAAACCAAAACTGAATTATAGACAATATTAGATATATGGTAAAGATTCCATGAGAAAATCAAGATGGTGAAGATGGAGGAACTCAGATGTTACAGAAGATGGCCCCCATATCTAAGGTTTAACACAGAATAATGTACAGTTTATGATTCAACCTACTGACAAAAGCCTCAATCATGTACTGGTATGAGAAACAATGAGAGTGACAGAATTCTATTTCTTTACCAAGTTAATAAAAATTATAATAATCTCATGAAGGGAACACTATTTCAGCTGTATAGAACATGCATATAACTTCAGAAAGCATCTATCCTGATGCATAAGGGTCTGTGGCAAAGTCATTAGAGAATTCGTGGAATGTAGAAAAAATATAGATAAACTTAATGATTCATCCTGGCAACAGATTGGAAAAACAAAACTGTTAGAGAATTAGCAACAGTAAAAACCTGACTTATGGAATGTCAAAACAGAAAAATGCTAACACTGAGAAATGTTTAGAGGACACTGCAGTAATATTCTGTCAGTGAATCTTGCTGTATTTATTCTGGGCACTAAGACACACAATGAGGTTAAATATGCATATAATAAATTCATATGTTTGGCAGAAAAAATTTCTACACACAATATTACTATTTGCATTACATCTTTAGCTTACTACCTTTATCTTTGAGGTCCACACTAAAAAAGAACAAGAAATTGAACAGTAAAATAGGAAAACACATGTACATTTTGTTGAAGAAATCTGCAAGAGCTTGTCCAATGTCTAATGAAGGCAAGTTCTGGAAAGTGACATTTGCTCCAAAGAAACCTCAGCCTCTGTACTGGGAAACAGGACAGTTACTCAAATATCAAGGCTCCACCAAGGTAAGACTTCAATGTGGGAAACTGGCATGTCTTAGAGAGAGATGAAATTGAGTTTGGCTGCATAGCTTTCTTTCTCAAACAAATACAAAGTGATATATTTCCAGTGATTCCTACCCAAAGGAGGAGTCAAGTATCAATCCAGAGACTGCAACAGAATGGAGACGCATGAGTGCTGCTAGACTTAGAGGAATAAAATCTATACAAATTTTGGAATTTTATAGTGCTATTCTATTATCTCACAGAGGGGTCAATAGGTAGATAATGGCATAAAAAACTATCCACAGCAATGATTAATATGTGAAAATTCATCAAATAGTCCCTAAGTTTGGTTAAAAGAAAACAAAAAGAGAAACAGGAAAAGAAACATAAAAAAGAGTTTCCCCTCCATGAACTTATCATCATGTAGATATAACAAGTTGTCTTCCTCTCCTTAGGTAAACATTGCTTTTTCTCTGTGAAGGATAGGCCAAACACTGAAAAGAAGACCCACTAATACATGAATTCTCCAATTCATCTTTATATTTGACAGAATATACATCTTTATGACAAGCATTACAACTGTATATAAGGATAATCCAGATGCATAGTTTTATCTGACATTAAAATTAAAGTTAAAATATTATCGATGCCATTGATATCAATTCAAGAAAATACAGTATCAAAAGAGTTGAGAGTTTAAAATGTTCATTGTGTACTGATAAATATTTAAGTAAATAAAATGTCAGGTAAAATCTCTTCTGATTTCCCTGATGCAGTATCACCACAAGCCGAATAACCCATCTGACATCACTGGGCCCTGGGGTTAGGCTCAGGAAAAAACTCTGTGTAATGTTGACAAAAGGGACTGACTGGTGCTCATGAAACCTGAAAGAGGAACATAGTGTCTTTTTCCACCACAGATGATCTCTAAGTTGATTTGACAAAGAAACTTCTGTAACAGAAGAGGATGGGAATTCCTCCAGTCCCTGATGTAATAGCACTGCCAGGGACTGGTGAACTTGATCCATGTGTCTTGATCCAAGGTGTCAGATCTGAACAATCACAAAACTAGACATTAAAACTAAGGCTTCAAATGTATTCAAGAATAACAGAGTGAGCTTATTAGCTTTTGAGCGGGGGAGATATAGTCGCTGTGTTTACAGAAGCATTTTGATTTGAACTTCGCATGTTGAAAAGAAGGGCCTGGATATTTGGGAAAGAACATAAGCCGAGGAACCAGAAAAACAGAAGGAATTCTCTAAGTTATTACCTGAGAGGAGGGATTCTTTGTCTATGGAGGGATATCTTGAGATGGTGTGGGGGGGAAATATAGGAAATTAACAGAAAATACACATTTGGTGGATTTGGCTAGCCTTGTCAGCAGACTATAGTGCTATAGAGTAACTAACCATTCTTACTGCTCTTAGATCTTGAATCCTCAGTTCTGCTAAAGCTCCAGCTTTACATCTGAGCAGACAATGATGAAAGTTTTTGTAGGTCACTGCTATTGCTGGATGCAATCTTCTGTTCCTGAATGTAAACTATGTGTAAGATATGCAATAAAAGCTGATGAGTATGCTCAGAGGGAGGTTATTTAAGAAACAATACCACCATAAGAACCGGATGCACATCCAGGATCTTGTATATTAGACTCTGCCTTGCAGTTAAACTTATTCAAAGCCAAGATAATATGTAATCACTAACTTGGCATTTGCTATGGCAAAGAGAATAAACTTCAAAAAGACCATACTATATCTGTGGGAAAGTTTTCATTCAAAGATGAAAAAAACTTTTCTATACATAAGAAATGTAAATTGGTAAAGACAAAGAAATGCAGATGTGAGTGAGGATAACACTTAGATCTAACCTTTAAATATAGGAATGGAAATTTTCTGATTCAGCTTGCAGATAGTTGCCTGAATGGTGGACTGGTATGGAGAAAGTTCATAGGAAGAATATATTTATTAATAGTTTGTATGTAGAAAAAACTGTGTTTGAAAGAATGAGCATAATAAAAACTTAAGAAAATTAGGAAGAGATAAAAACTAAATTAATTGTAATGAAATGAATAAATTCAATAAGTCAATGGAATTTAAAAGGACAAATACAACAGTCCTGTCAACAAAGTGTCACTGCAGTTATGGAGATCATATATTTAACAAAGTAACTTTTTTCATGGGTAAGAGTTGTAGTGATATCATGAGAAAATTCAGAGATGATATATAATCATGTATCATATATACAAGATAGAATGGTGATGTGTGAAAATCTCTATCATCTTGTGTGCTGGTTGACTTCACTTTAAGTTACAATGGACTAAAATTACTAGAGAATGGGTAGCATAAATTCAAAACATACTTCAAAATGATTGGACTGTATGTAAATCTGTATGGTATTTTCCTGTTTAGAGATGGATGAGGGAGGTTCAGCAATTTTTGTGGATGATGTGATGTGGACTTGTGATCATCAGTTCTATAAAAAAGGTAGGTTAAGTAGAGCACCAAGAGCAACTCAGAACCAGCATCATTTCATGGTCTGATTAGTTCCAGGTGTATGCCACATTTATGTTCCTATTCTACCTTCCTATAATGAAAGAGTGTGGTGTCAATGTTTAAACCAATGTTTAATCCTCCTCATGTTGGTTTTTGTCTTGAAGCTTCATCATAGCAATAATAACTATCATTATCTAAAAGAAAATAATAACTACAGCATTAGCCATCATTAAAAGAATTATTCTTACAATATTTGATTTGAGAAGGCTTTCCATCTTGAAAACCTAAGTACATAAATTGAAAGGAGGTTTTTGTATGTGTGTATGCACAAATCCAGCAAGAGTAAATTTTGAATGCTCTGTTAAAATATTTTCAGTACAAAGTGTAAAGAAATTATTCTGTGCAATGAAGAGCAAAAAAAGAATCTGGAATTAACAACTTATGAGTCAGTTTCATATTTAACTGCTTTGGGTTAATAATATGTATAACTTTTCTCTGGAAAACACCATGAATTTTCATGTATATTAAGAGATGACATGGTCAGATACTATTTGAAAACTTTACCTCAATTTCTAAAACATGGAAATGAAGTGAAGCATAAGCCACTTCTTTCTTACATAGATTTTTCTTCATGATTTTATTACAACAAAGTGTAGAACAACTAAGGCAGAAAATTTGTACCTAGAATTAGAGACATTGGGATGATAGACACAGCAAACTAGTAATTGTCTGTTGAAAAATGGGGAAGAGTTTTGAAATGTGAACTAGAAAGTGCATTAAATGATTTATAAAATTGTCAAATTTTCTTGTAAAGTGGAATATTATTCAACTATTAAAAATGAGGATATCATGAATTTTGCAGGCAAATGGATAGAACTAGAAAATATATCACCCTGATTGAGATAACACAGACCCAAAAAGATATGTATGGTGTGTACTCACTGATAAGTGAATTTTAACATAAAAGTTCACAATACCTATGCAGTACCCCACAGACACTAAAAAGTTAAACAAGAAGGAAGGCCCAAGTGGGGATTCCCGAATCCCACTTAGAAAGGGGAACAAAATAGTCATGTGAGGCAGAGGAAGAGATGGTCCTGGGTAGGAAAGGTGGGGAGGGGGAAAATGGGCAGGGTCAGGGAAGGGGGAGACAGGAAAGAGCCCCTGATGGCCAGGATAAGGAATGGAAATATACATCTGCTAGGGATTAGGGTGGGGTAATATCAAAGAAGTACCAGAGTTCTGGGATAATAGAGTGTTCCAGAACTCAATATGGTTGATGTTAGCTGAAAAACTCAAAAAGGAGGAAGTGGAATCTAAGACGACTACCTCTAGGAGCCAAGGATGACCCTTGGTGGAGAGATGGAGACACCAACCCAACTGCAAAGTTTTTTTTTGTTTTGTTTTATTTTTGTTTGTTTGTTTGTTTGTTTGTTTTTTATCCAAAAGTTCTTTTGTTTAAAAGAAATGCAGGGACAAAAATGGAACAAAGACCAAAGGTATTGTCAACCAGTGACTGGCCCACTTGGAATCCATCCCATAGGGGAACACCATTCCCTGACACTTTTAATAATTCTATGCTGTGCTTTCAGACAGGAATTTTAGATGGCTGCCTTCTGGAAAGCTCAACCCACTAGCTGACTGAGACAGAAGCAGCAGATGCCCATAAACAATCATGGGATGGAGGACAGGGACCCCTATGGAAGAGTTAAAACAAGGATTAAGGGAACTTAAGGAGACCACAACCCCACAGGAAGACCAACAGTGTCAATTGATCTGGACTCCTGGGAGTTTCCAGAAGTTAAGCAACTAAGCAAGAACATGTATGGACTCATCCAATATATACATAGCACACATATAGCGGAGTGCTGCAATGTCTTACATCAGTGACAGATAATATGCATAAATCCTGCAGAGATTTAATGTTTTTCCCATGGGGGAATACCCAGAGGCTATCCTCTCAAAGGAGAAGAAAGGGATGAGGGAAGACTAGGAAGGGGGCAGGATTTGGGATGTATATAAATAAAATAATTAATAAAACATGAGGAAAAGGGGAGGTTGAAAACCCAGCATGCTTGTCGAACCATGGAAGTCTGGCTAACAAGATGTTAGAGGATAATAAAGCATATAATGGGAAATGGACTAGAATCCACTGCAGTTATCTGGCAATGGAATTATATTCTGGTAAAGAATGTAAGTATATTTGTTCTGTGTTCTAAACTCCACTAAGGTTGATTTTTACATTTGATAAAATAATGTCCTTAGCAAAGGAAATATCACATGAAAAGGTGATAATTTCTTAGCATGTTTACTACTTGCCACCACTCTTTTGAGGTCCTCATGGAAACAAGAAGCTGGATAGTAAAAGATAAATAGAAATGTAGAGTTTGTTGAAGAAAACAACATGAGCAAGTCTAAAGCTGAACCAAGGCATGTTCTAGGAAAGAATCTTTGATTAATCTGCAGAAACAAATCAGTGATGTGACACAGATAAAGCTCCTTGCAAAACAAGGGCTAACACACTGAAGACTGCAATTTGGAAATGTGCATTTCTTTGAAAGCACTAGAGCCCAAATTCTTAATCTATCCTGTGGGATCCTTTCAGACCACTCACTACCTATGGAAGTATTTCTACATATTGACTATCAATGGAAACAGATAATACTGCTGTTTTGGCTCTAGGTATCAAGGCAACATAGAGAGATGGTAAAAGAAGTGAGAAACATACTTTGAATTCTTACAAATGTTTCCAGATATGAAAAATGTAAATTGTCAGTATTGAAAGAATGTGATATGTGTTTTTTATAGTTTCATAGAGATCCTACCGGAAGAATATGCATCTCAGGATTGGATTCTCTAAAAGCAAGTGTTGATTGTCAATTTCATGAACATCTACTGAGAACTTGTTTAGAGGCAAGAGTGAAGAATTGTGAATATATGGCAATTCAAGGCATTTAGATGAAAAAAATAGATGAATAGACATTCCTAAACAGAATGTTTATTGCATCTAAAAGTGCCAAGGAAACATCTGAGAAGTGGGAGAAGAAAGAATATAAAATAATAGAGATTAAAAAAAATAAACCAGCTGCCAGGTTTTATCTTATAGATCTTGAACTATGAAAACACGATCTCCAAGAAGCTAATTTCCTGTACTTGGCCCACTTAAGAATGGTACTAAACAAGTTTGTTTCCTCAGTAATCAATCTTGGCTCAGAGACAGGATTAAGGTACATTACTGCTCCCTGCTGTATGAAGGACTGCTGGTGGTTTCTGAGAGAAAGATAGATACTTCCCTTTTTTGTGCACCCAGCAGTAAGCTCCATCAGGCTCCTACAAAGGATCACTTGAAATGTGTGGTCAAACAGTCAGTCAAGGTTCAAGTGTATGGCTCTCAAAACAAAACAAATATGAAAGAATTCTAAAAGGAATATGTAGAGAGAATATTAAGGTAATGAGAGGTTGATGAGAAGGAGCATCAACTCACACCCAAAATTCCTACCATGTTTTAGTTAATGCTCTGAATTTCTTTATCATTGGAATGTTACTGAGTGATTTAGATGAAATAAATTATTTCCTCTCCATGTTGTTTCTGGTTTGTATTTTTTTACCTGTTATAGCTATCCACCATAAGACAAAAAATAGTATTACTAAAATCATAGTGTACTGTTGTGACAAATTTGATCATATAATTTGAGATATAGTGTAGAAGGATTTGGGTTAGAAAAGTGACAATATCATTAGAGATCACTGGACTTTTCTGTGGGATCATACAGAATAATGCTGAGTTCCATGTAGATGAGAGATGGTTAGGCTGTGAAGTGTCAGATAGAAGAAAAATACTTTAAATGACCCTTTATATAATAGTTTAACTTAAAAAGCACTACAGGAAAAGATTTACATGTCAGAGTCATCAAAATGAGGCTGTGTTACAGAAGGTTTGGAGATTGTAGTTCAATATGGCAGCTACAGTTTGTAGTTTAGTAGTAACTGAAGTAATGTTGTTTTTGAAGGCTTAAAGAATTCATGATGAGCAGGTGATAATAGGCCTGTGAGGAAAGACTTCAGTCCCTAATAGAGAATAAGAGAGGATATTGATGAAGGTGCTGCCTCTTGATGTGAAGCTCCAGTATTGAAAGGGTCCTGAGGGGAAACTCAAAACTTTTTACCATATTACATACTCATAAATTCTGAAGAGAGTTGAGGAAAGGCATTTGGTGGTGATAGGTCAACCATATTGTAAAGACTTTAGCAATTTTGAAATGCCAGTACCTTAGTACAATTTATGAAAACATATTTTACTCCTTATTTTGCAGTCTTTATTTATTATTCTGATGATAGACACATTCTATTTGATTCTAATTTATTGTATCTTTATGGCAAAACAATTAAAACCATGCCCTTGCTGGGCCGTGGTGGCACACGCCTTTAATCCCAGCACTTGGGAGGCAGAGGCGGGAGGATTTCTGAGTTCGAGGCCAGCCTGGTCTACAGAATGAGTTCCAGGACAGCCAGGGCTACACAGAGAAACCCTGTCTACAAAACAAAAACAAAAAAACCACAATAAAACCATGCCCTTAATCTTTCTTTCTAAAATTGTTTGAATGACTGCAGGAGTTCTCTAAAGTTACTAATTATCTGAACAATATTATAATATAAAAGTACAGTTTCATATTGATGTTCAAGAAGTTTAATACAGTGGGATGATGCCCAAGACTCATTTGGCTATATAATAGGGGCAGAAAAAGTATAACAGCAGTGAGAAGCAATTCTAGATAAAGTTTCTGGGGTCCATGCCTCTCAGAGTGGACTCATCTCAGCCATACAAAACATGAGCCTTCTCAAGAAAACTCACTTGCTTGCTGTAAGCTATCCTATATGGCTTGTGCCATGCACAGAAGAGATCAGAGGTGTGTTGAATACTAAAATTTCTCTGGATTAACTCCAGCTTCTACTGCCACCTTCTGCCTTATACCTCAGGTTCCTATGATAATAGACACTGTGGGTGGCAGTGTATATCTTCTCAAATATCACCTCTTATTGTCACATTATATCTCCTCCTTTGATTCTTCCTTGTGCCACACTTAGTGATTTGTCTATGTACCAGAGTTGGATGAACTTTGAGCCTGTGGCCTCCTGTTCAATGTACCGGGATTCAGTATATCATGAGTTCTTGATGGTATATGCATCATCTTGTGGACTCTAGACAATTGAAGCAATGACTATTTTCCATTAAAGAGTTATGCTAAATATCCAGTGAACCAAGAAGCCTGGAAGGACCAGTTGGTCATTCACATGATTACCATACCTACTTGACTTCTCAGACTGAGAATATTTCTTCTAATTTTAAGTTCTCTGGTGGTCTATCTTTTTCCCTTTCTTAGAGAGAAGTATGTGGCTTTCTTCCCTACCTCTATCACTTTGAGGTTATTGTGCCTTCTATAATTTTCTACTGTGAAAGAATCTGAGTTTATTATGTTCCAGTATAACAGTTACCAATAATTTACTGACATAGCTTCTAGTTCTGGAACTTTCATATGGATTCACCCCACTGTCCAGATGCCAGGAGTCCCAGAGATAATCCTACTGCAGTCTCATAATCCACCCCTGAGTCACTGTCTTATTTTCCCTTTTTACAAACTTCTTTCAAATGCATCATAGTAAGCAACATATAACTTGGACATGCTTTGTTCAATAAAAAATATTACCTTTCCTCTGGAGTTGCTACTGTCTGAGAACAATTGCTCTATGGGACATTTGGATTAAGCATTGGATGGAATTAGAAAAGTTATCCTGAGCAAGGTTGCCTTGATGTATAAAGACAAACATGTTATGTGTGTACCCCCATATAAGTTGATATTAGCCATAAAATACAGAATAACTATACTGCAATACAAAGACCCAAAGAAGGTAAAAACAGGGAGGATCCTAGGGAGGACTCTTGAATCTCACTGAGAAGGAGAAATATAATAGACATTGGGGGAAAGTTAGATGGACATAAGGTACTGTGTGAGAGAGGGGATGAGTAGGGAAAGAGGAAGGATAAAATGTGGAGAGGATGGAGGAGAGAACTGGGAGATAGGAGTAGAGTGGGATCTACAGTGAAAAGTGAGTGGAAACCCTTATATGAGCTAAAAGCTCATATCAGTATAGACTCCCAGCAGCCTATGAGTGTATCCCTGACAAAAAATCCTAGAGATGGGGTTAAGGAACCTGAAATAGTCAGCTCCTATAACCAGGCAAGAATTTCAGTGGAGGAATTGGGATACAAACTCAGTTGCAAAACCTCAAACCCACAATTTGTCATGCCTACAAGATGTACTGGAATAAAGATGGATCAAAAAATGAGGGAATGTCCAACCAATGACTGGCCCAATTAAAGACCATGTCATGATAAGAAATCCAACCCTGTAAGTATTAATCATATTCTGTTATACTTTAAGACAAGAGCCTACCATAATTATCATCTTACAAGTTTTTCAAAGTAACTGATGGATACAGAGACCAATAGACAATCAGAAAAGCTTGGGGAATCCTGTGGAAGAGATAAAGATTATTGTAGAATCTAGATTATTGTAAGATCAAGAACACCACAAGCAAACCCACAGAGTCATCTACTAACTTGTGCCTATAGTGGCTCACAAAGACTGAACCACTAATGAGAGAGCATGTACCACTAATGAGAGAGCATTTAGGGATGTAACACCTGTGCAGCTTGGTATTCAAGTCAGACTCCTTACTGCAGGATCAAGGGCTGTCTCTGATTCTGCTGCCTGCCTTTAAATTCATTTCCCCTATCTGGGCTTTCTTGTCTAGCCTCAAGGGAGATGATGCATACAATCTCATGCATCATAAAATGCCATTATGGGTTGATATCCAAGGAAGCTCTCCTGTTTTCTGTGGAGAAAAAAGAGGGGTACAGGGAAAAATGAGGTGAGAGAGAAAGAGAGAGAGAGGTGGGAATTGGAGGAGAGGAAGGAGGGGAAACTTCAACCCTAATGGAAAGAAAATAAATAAAATAATGAAAAAGAAAACCTCACTATATAATGGCATTCATAAAAATGCCCTAATCTATGCTCAGTTCTTTCTTTCAATTAGGCAGTGTTGCTTGGCTATTTAGGGATACTATTATGAAGTAGGGACATATATCTTAATATTTAAATTGAATAGTCATAAAAGTGAAATATGAGTACAGAAATACAAGGTCTTGATTTCTGTACAGGACATTTGGTGGTGTGACACTTTGGTTAGCAGTTTAATGGATAGGTGTTACACCCCAAGTGCAGGAGTCAAGGATCCATGAACCTAAAACAAATGTTGCTATGAGAGTATATTGTTTGCATAGCACTTGAATAAGTGCGGTGGTATCAATGTCAATCATCACGGCCTACATGATCTTACATGACTTGTCTAGGTACTAGCGTCACATTGAGAACAGAGAATGAATGCATCCATAGGGTCATTCATTGTGATGATCTTAGACATCCCAGTTGGTCCCAATAACACAATCTGAATGGAAATGCAGTTCATCTTGCTCTGGATTATGTCACCCTGTCTTGGATTGTGTGTACTATTTTGCTTAAATGACAGGGACAAACCTTCCATTTATGCTTCTTCTATGTGCCTAAACCTGTCCTTCATCGAAGTTGAATATTCATGAAACTTCAAGTATGGATTTCCTGGGGACTTGAGGTATATAGTTCATAATCTCATCTAAGTAACTTGGGCACATATGGGTGAGTAATTCCTTTTCATTTTAATAACCAAACAATTTATATTCATTATATCAGTCTCATTGTTAAAACAGCAGTTGAGAACAGAGAGTGGCAGACATGGTTTCTCCTTACAGAAACCCTTGCCTGGAACCACTGCATGTGTACAATGGATTCCCGGAACAATTATGCTGTTTCTCAACTATGTGTTTTTGATATTACAGAGAAAACATAGCTTGACATGATATGCTCATATTACAGGAACACTCTGTAATCTCAGTGATCTCCAAAAACTTATACAAGCAGAGGTTGGTGCAGCTCAAAAGGAGCTGATGAGGCTTTTTATTGATGAAGAAGTGAGCGGCATGTGAGAGTAATGTACTGGAAATTTAGAACCTAAGGAGAAATGGACAAAGGGAAGCCTCTCAGGTTTGAGAGTCTGACTTCGTTGGTTTACTCTGCCAAGTTTTTCATGCTAGGTATCTAAGATCCACTCTCCTGAGCATGCCCATCTTACTGAGTGATGGAGCACTGCAGGGAACCACTGAAGGCCACACAGCAGAACTTGAAAGAAACTTACTTAGACTCTGTGACAGCTGGAACTTCTCAAGGACATGTGGTTCATCCAGAATACAGTATAGACTTCTCTCTCTCTCTCTCTCTCTCTCTCTAAAATAAAGAACTGTATAATAAGTTCTTGTTAGAATTAAAATCAAGTTTAAAGGTAAATATGTCAAAATTGGGGTAAGAACTGATGCACTTAACACACACATTGAAATCCTCTAAAAAAAAAAAATCAGCTAGATCCTCCAGTTTTTGATCTACAAAACTTGATTTCATGTTTCCAGATGGCATCTGTCTCCTTCCCTGGTTCACAAGGTTTCTCATCCATTTGCCTAAACACTGTCCTTTAAGGACCAGTTTATGCATCATGATAAAGCCCAAGAGGTACTAGCAGTGGGATACATCCAGTGCCATATATACATTCAACGAATGTACCTGGGACAGCACAGATCAATCTGAGTTTTGAAACAAAGACTTAGACATAACATCAAAAATATGGATGAGGCATTAGAGCTATAACTAACTCTTGTATGTCAAGAACATTTCTGTTTAGGAAAAAAAACTGACTGGAGATTGGATGATATTGCAGGGCCACCTTGCAATCAGCATGTTCTGAAAGACATTCAGGTTTTAACAAGAAGTTTAAGCCTGCCAAGTAACCCAAAGTGACCTCTTCCAGTCCAGCAAGCAACAACAACCAAGTATCTTATGCCAGGATGTGCATATCCTGATCCTCAGTTCAACCTACTGAGTAATTCAGACTCCTTCTAAATGCATATAAAAAGTTCTCCAAGTGCTATTTATATGAACAAACACTCCACCACAAATTATGTATATTTCTAAAGAAACACACCATTTTCAGCATAGAAACATATTCACTTCTTTGAAAAAACATGTCTCACATGTGTTTCTACACTTTCTACAAAAGAATCACAGATACCATTCCATATATCCATGTACACATATGTTAATGCACATGATTCATGTGCTCATAGAATGCTTGTAGGTTCATTGATATCTTCCCCTATGTATATTCACAATATAAAATCTTATATACCAAAGAAATCTGTGATTTTGCCATGTTTTTATATCTTTCTGACATGGCTTTTTCTTGTACATCTCAGACTATATGTTTACAAATGTTTTTTCGGTTTCACCCAAGATCACATCAATGTAGTATTTAGTTATAACTATACCTTATAGAGAAAAGAGCTTGATTCAGTTACAGCACTTGTGTGGGATTTATATGTGTTGGGCCATGAAAGGCAGTCTGTGTTCTGGTTGAGCTAGGCTGACTCCAGAGACCCAGTAGAAAATTCTACAAGGGACAAGAACAGTGAGCAATGCCCTCAGACATTAGGCACCTGACACCACGAGGTCCCCATTATCCTGTAGATCAGTCATGTGGGGCAATGCCCCAAGCTCCTAGAATTCTGGCTGGACTCTACCCAATAGTCATCTGACTACAGCCAGGTATGCCGAACCCCACAGTTACCTGCAAATAGCAAGGTAGCCCAGCCCACTATAAAAGGGCTGCTTAGCCCCCTGCTCTCTCTTTCAAGCTCTTGCTTTCTTTTTTGTCTTTACTCTCACATCTTGCTTCCTCTTTTCCCCTCCCTTCCCACTCTATCCACATGGCTATGGCTAGTCTCTACTTTTCTACCTTCTCTCTGTTTTCTAAAATAAAACACCAACAACCATGGACTGCCTCTTTCATATAGACTTGCCATGCTGGAAAAATTGCTTAGACCTTCCCCTAAAGAGCCACATCTAATGTCTCGCAGAAAAGCCTTCCAGCATTTCGATCCTGCCAGACAAGACCAAGGAATCTTGCCCACATGAGACCCATCCAGCGCCTTCTCTTCCCACTCCTCTTTTTTCCTTTCTGCCCAGGGCGACTGCCACCCCTGTGGGGGGCACCCCTTCTCAGCTCCTCCTCGGTGTTCAGCGACATCCTGAGATGCCCAAGAGTGTGAACCTGTCATCTTTGACCTCCATCAGGCCCGGGGACCCCAGACTGTTCCCTCACACCCTACTGGACTGGGGTCCATGGTTTCCCACAGCCAGATGCCCACCCGGTAACATAAAGAGTGCATGACAGTCTCCCACGTCCACCTGTCCAGGGTCTCTGAGCTCTGGTGGGATATGGATAAATCTCACCCCTATATTTCCCTACCACCCCGTGCCATACATACATAGTTGTAACTACATTACATAAAATGTAGTTCAGGAAGGATCACACATTCTGCTATTTTTACCTATAATGCTTATAACTCCAAACTCCCAGTGTCGTTTGCTGAATGTCCTTCTTGTAACTTCTTTTCTTCTGGGCATTTCTTCTCAGAAATTTTCTTTTGTGAGTCATAGCACAGAACTTTTCATAGACTCAGGAAGAGAAGGCAGCTTGGAGAAGCCAGCCGTATATTACAAATCATCAATTTTCTGGACAGAAATGCAGGGCTGTTCTGAGGAAAAGTGAAGCCACTAGGCTGCAGCACAGGGCTAACTCAAGTATGGAAGTTGCAGCTCAGGATGAGTGGGGCTTGGTGTACTTTCCAAAGTCTGTAAGCTGGTAACTACATTTATCTTAGTTCCAGAAAAATTCCATAATCCAAAGAGCATACATATCTTCCATTTATACAAATTTCTTAATCATGAGATAAAAGGACATAGCATACTTTAACAAAAAGATGCCTCAACCGAAGAGGAAGCCAACTTTGTAATGTCTGCCCTTAAATCTGAATGTTTATAGGAAAAAGTTTCACTCTGTCATATCCCTGTGGATGTCACATTTTAAATTAAATAATTAAAAAAAAACAGGCACAATCTGTCAAAATTCTGGTGGAGCAGATATGAATGACCAGAGAACTGGGTTTGGGTTTACCTGCTGATCTAGGATACGTGTGAGCTCATGATTCCTCCCAACATATGATATAGAATTTGGAAATGAGACACCTGAATAACAGAGAATAGCACTACAAATCTAAGCACACAAGCTCAGAATTACTATAAACTTCCAAACTTCCAAGAAGACTTTTTCTTCATTCTAAGAATATCAGCCATAGATTTATTTCTCTTGTTGAATGATATTGGATTGTAAGCATTTTAACATGAGAGAAATGAATTGATCTTGCAACATTCAAATTCCATGATATCCAGACCTGATTCAAGGAAGGTCACAGAGATTCTATGTGGAGTCTTTGTTCTGTGGGGTGAATGTTAGGTAACAGTTAATCATGCATGGGATTGCTGGTATTCTTCACATGTCCAATTACAGGTTTTTTTCATATGTTTCTGTATACAGAGTTTCAGATGGTTGAATGAGGATAAATTATATCACCTTCCTTCCTGTCCCTGGACATTAATGCAATTGTCTGAAAAACAAAAGGAAAAACTACTTTAGTAATTCAGAGTTTCTTTCTTTTGGGATATTTATCAAGGATGTACAGTACTCTACTCTTTCCCTCATCAGCATTAAGAGTTATATTTGTTTCAGCAATCTTGCATCATCAAGATATGCTATGAAGTAAGGACTGGACAGATTTCAACTTTATTCCTATTATCAAAGCTAAAACACCTGGAAAAATCTAACAAGGAAATGATTATGTTTGCTCTAATCCACATTTTTTCTGGTAATAATGTTGTTACCCAGTGGATTTTGATATAAACTCAGCCAAGATGTTTGTTTTCACATTACAAGTCTTATCTGTCTACTAGCTGTAACTTGACTGAAGTAAAATGACAATAGTCTGATCATCAAAAGTTCAGGGAATTCAGCAATCATGGGGTTATTTTGCTCTTTTAAAATATTAGGGCTATTCTAAGCATTTGATCCACATAAAAAAGAACCCCCTTTTAAATTTTCTTCCTTTTTGTTCAGAAACGTTAAATTTAATTCTTTTTAGATATGTGGAAGAGTGTATGTGTGTCTTTATGTGTTTCTCTCTGTCTCTCTCTCTGTCTCTCTGTCTCTCTATCTCTCTCTGTCTCTCTCTCTCTTTGTGTGTGTGTGTGAGAGAGAGAGAGAAAGAGAGAGAGAGAGAGAGAGAGAGAGAGAGAGAGAGAGAGAGAGAGAGAGAGAGAGAGAGAGAACTTGACCATAGAGGCCAGAAGCATGACTTCTACTCAGCTGGTCATTAAAAATTTTCAACTACCTTAGCTGAGTTCAAGGAACTTAACTTATGTTTTCAGGAAGAACATCAAGTGCACTTTAGCTCTGAGGAATCACTCCAAGCCTGTTGATTTTTTTCCAAATCTAATTCCTCTCAAATTAAACATGTACAAGTCACAGGACAGATGGTCATTTCCTGTCCTAACTTGAGCCTTTGGCCCTCAGTGCAAATGGAGCATAAATGAGGAGCCACCCTTTAAGGAGCATCCTTTACATAATGTAATGACTAGTGTTAATGGGTTGTATAAAGAAATCAACCTACCACTGTCAAAGTTAAAGGTTGTTTCAGAAGTTTTGCCTGTGAAAAGGGCAGTACTGAAAAGTCCTAGATGGCATGAAATACCACCCTTCCATGAAGAACTGTGTTTCTTGACCTTGGATGGTACTGCTCTGTCAGTATCCCAAAGATAAAGAGATTCTGAAACACTAAGAGTTCAACTTGTATGTTGTAGAAATTTGAAAGCCAGAGAACAGTTATATCTTCTCTTATGCAAGAAGACCAACCAAGGAGAGCTCAAAAGGAGAAGAATAAGACTTGTAGAGAAAGCTGGGGGTGATGAGTTATCTTAGAACTGTGTGACAATAAGAAGTAGGGGAGATACAGAGAAGTTGAGGATTTGGGGAATAGGAATATGTGTTCCAGAAGGGGACAGAAAAGATGGAGATCTGGCATCTTGTAAGATCAATGAGAAGAGAGAAAACATAGAGGGCAGGGATAGAAAAATGGGAAAGAGTGAAAAAAACATGGTATTGGCGAGGAGCCAATGCAAACTAAGAGTACAGGATAAAAGGCTAACTCATTTGCAGGTTCTACCAAATCTAGGTTCACTGCAGTTCCACTTCTAGCCTCGGATCCAATTCCAATTCTAAAAAAACAATGGCCTGCCTGTTCTACACTCAAATGTTTCTGCTGACCACCCTCATATTAGTTCTGAATCTGAGTCTTTACTCTGTGTTAGGTCAGAGTGTGGGTGGCACAGAAATATCTAGTATGGAGGAGGAAGGTGCCGCAGAAGCACTGAACTTCGCTGTAAGCCAGTACAATGAAAAGAACAATGACTTGTACCTGAGCCGTGTGGTGGAAGTGCAGAGTGTCCGAAAGCAGGTATGTGACACTTAGTTGAGGAAGCCTGAATAATGCATATAGAAGGAGCATATATGTCTCCTTAGTCCATCTAGCATTCTCCCCACCATACTGTTCTCTGATCCTGACTTAGTCTACTTTGTAACTAGTAATTTGAGATGGACATAATGGCAGTATTCACATTTTCTTTCCTTTACTACTTCTTTCCTCTGATAGTTTTTGTTCTCTGAAAGTGCTATTAGGTGAGCTTACCCCAGGTAGAATAACCTCTGTTTACTCCTTTGAAATGTAAGTGTATGCTGCTAGTGGGAGCATGTCTGTTTCTTGCTAAACTTCCCAGCCAAAATAGAATAGAGGATCAAAAACAGAGTCCTCTGAGAAAAAGAAACACTCTGTCAATCTATGTCTTTGTTACTACTACATTTGATTGTGTTTAGCCAGCTTCTTCCATTTCCTCAAGCCCACACATATCTGGGTGAATGATTTTTCAAATGCTTTTTTAGAAAACTTTTTAGTGCATATTTTCCATCAGGTAAAATGGAATTTTAATATATTTTAAAAGATTTTATAAGATAAATCAAGAAACAATAATTACACACATTTTTTTCTGACATAAGGATTCATTCAATTTGGATAGTTCTATTATTAGCTACTCTCAGAGTGTCTTCATGTCATAACAGCCTCCTGTTGCCTGAGCTTCCTTTGCTTAAGGTTTTTTATATATTTTAATGTTGAATCACTTGCACACAGCAGCAGTGATAAGCCTATATTTTCCTGTGCCATGAAGAAAGTGTAATATGATATTGTCTAGGTATATTGAAGCAATATGACATATGAAGACAAGATGATGTTGCATAATAAAATCATGTAAAACCACATTTGTTACAACAGTACTTTAATCTCTCATAACAAATAACCATGCAGACAAGATATTAGTTCTTTTGATCCAATGCTTCTTCAGGTTGAGTACAGATGATAACCTAGGTTCCCACATGAGTCTTTGCAGTAAGGTGTACCACCATTCCAGAGGAACTTAGCTTAGCATGGTGATCTTGGAGTGTCCCAGGAATTTGCTTCAGTAAATTGCTTCTACTTCCTCTGGATGTGATATTTGGATGACAGTTTAGATTGTCCTTGAAAACTTGTTATAGAGGACCACAGGAAATCTATCTGAACATAGCAGCAGGGAGTTGGCCCTTAACACATACAGAAAAATGTTGCAAAAAAAAAATAAGTTATCACAAACCCTTTCTAGTGGCTGCTAGGCCACAGGGTCAACACAGAAGCAAGGCTAGAATTTAGAGTAACAGTCCTTTATCCTGTTAAAAAATCTTCCAAATCTAATCACCTGGGCAGAAACTATCTCACAAGCAAGTGTAGGGTAGTACTAACATGAATACAAACACAGCAATGTGTCCTGCTTTGTCAATGTACAGATCGATTTCCTTCTTGCCCTGAATATCAAAGGTGTAAATATTCCAGTAACTCTTGTCTGCACCTTTTCCAGTGCACATAAGGTAACCTTCCCAGATAGCAAGATTCTTAATAGTCTGTACAGTATTCAATTATGGCACAAGAGATAATAGAAAGGAAGCCTCTGTTGGTTCATGTAGATTACCAGCATAACTTCAATGAGAAATGGCTAAATAATTTTTAAAGAAATCTTCCATGGGATTGTGTGATACATTTTACAGAGCTGAATGAATCCTGAGTCTCTTGAGATTCCTCTCTCTTAGTCAATAAGTTAATCTGAAAATTATGTCATTAATTAGGAGTGATAAGAGTTAGGTAGTAGGGATATTTAAAGTAAAAGTTCTTTGAGACTCTTGTTTCATCTCATGTGTTTGTTTGAATTTTTTCTATGTCCTGTACTCTGTTGATTGTCAACATGATGTTAATTTCTTGGTTCTATGAACCTTTCTGTTGGGACTAGCACCTCTCAAATCCTGGACCTTACATAAAAATAAATCCCCAAATAAATACTTTCAGTCACACATATTATTTGTGATGACTAAACTATTAGAGAATCTTAGACTATTGCACACCGAATACAGTGGGTGAATCTCATTTTGTTGATATGAAGATTAATCCTAGAAGATGCACTGTATTCACTTCCAGCTTCACAGGGTTCTTAAATCTTTGTCTGCTATTACCATTTGATTTTCTACAGTTTGAACAAGTTGAACCTGTGGGAAATAGAGATAAATGTATTTAATTAAAAAAAAATAAGACACACTTGAGAATTTCACATGCAACATTTATTCCTATGAACATTTGCACTTAAGGAGAAGGCCATATAAGGATGTATTCATTTTGTAGTGAAACATTCTTCTAGTGAACCTTACCATGTCCTCAGGATCATGTAGGGATGAGTCCGAATAAAGGGAAAACATGGATTTTCTGTTGTGATGATAATTCAGCTAAAGTTGAATGGTGAGGCCCCATACATCACTTACTGGAACAAAGCTAATTCTTCCTCATTTGTGGGATTCAGCCTCAAATTAGTGCTGTGCTTCAGACCTCATATGTCCTCTGAGCAGCCTTGCATTGCAGAATATAAAATTTTGTTGCCCTCACTGTGGCTGACTCCTCAGAGCTACCTACTTTTCCAATGCATTAGGAACACTGTGCTTTTGTGTTCCTGAAAAATAAAATAGCCCATGTGCTGTTTAGTCTAATGTTAAAAATGAATCCTTATCTTCTCCATAGATCACATCTGGAAAGACCTTGTTTTTTGATGTGATCTTAGGCAAAACAATATGTTTGAAGACTCAGACTGACTTGACCAACTGTCCCTTAAATGAACAGCAAGAGGTATGAACATGTCATATGCTAGAGATATGTTGTGCAAGTAGAGGAATGTACAAGCTTGTGAGTTTGTGAGAGTACATTTGGGTTCAATATTTGCAATTGTGGAAGATCTTCTGTTTGTCTGTGAGTTTGTGTGTGTCTGTGTGTTTGCATATAAGTAGATCAGGCAATGTATGTGCTTTTCCTTGGGCAAATGTGGTAAGATATGTAAGTTACACATGGGTCTTCGGAGAAGTGTTTATGTGTAAGTGTAGGGTACTTAGATAAGATTATGTACATGAATATATATGACAATATAGGTAGAGTGTATCTGTGCATATTAATAATTTGAGTTGATATGTAAGTTAAAGTGTGAATTATATACTCTGGTAACACTGTGGTGCTGCTTAGTTGGACTGGTAGAAGCAGCAGCATGTGTCATTTCTGGTAAGAGAAGCTTATACCTACAAGCAGAGCTTCTGTCCAGACTACTCAGAAATGAGCCCTTCGAGCTGGTTTTTTCACTCAATGCCAGCCTTTCTCCTGATAGTGGTGCACTGGAAATACATTGATTTTGTGTAAAGTGGAAATTGCTCTTCATGCCAATTTCCCCACTATGTAGCTCTGAGGAATACCATGCACCAAATTTGCCTCTGTCTGGGAGTGAGAATGTCTTGTGTATGGAATCTATGCTATTGTCTTGACTTGAGACCCTGGGACGAATCATAGGCTGTTTCTAAAATGGATGTCTTCTTAAAGAAATAAGAAGTCCTGTGACCCTAGAAGGTAGACAGATGTCATATGGCAGATGGACATCATTATGATGCGGATCAGCAGACACTACTGAATCAGGCTGAGTGTTATGTTTAGCAGAATTTTGTTTCTTACATTTACCTGTCCCACTTCACTCAAACAATTCTGGTTTCAAATTTCCTCTTAGCTTTGTCCAGCACTGATCAATCTTCTTTGTTTACTTTTATAGCTTGAATACTGCTCTTTTGAGTTCTTTTTCCCCTCATGGGCAGATTATACAATCCTGATGGACTCCAGCTGTATCAGATACTGAGTTTGTATCAATTGGTACAATGCAGAACACAGACCTTTCCGGCACTGCCTCAACATTCAAATGGATGATGTTGCTCTGATGGTTGCATTTCATGTTACATGCATGAAAATCAGCAGTGGATTAGACTCCTAAGCATATACAATTACACCCAAGAAGCTGCCCCATTCTCCCCTTTTCAAATGCTCCAGTACATTGCCCACCTATGCTTGCTCATTCCTTGCTCAATAAAACATCCAACAGCTTATTTTGTGTGATTCCAGTCTCTGCTTCTAAACGTGTATTATGGGAAAGATCCTAATGAGGGCTCACATCCATATGTGTCTATCAAGTCAAGGCCTTATGACATGAATATTATGCAAAATGTAGAGATGATAGAAAAGGTGAAGGAAATGAAAATCAATTTTGGTGACACGGTGGCATCTAGATGAGAGCCAGGGTAAAAGGGAGCAGTACTGATGTCCTTGTGTTGTTTTGGGGGACCTCATTGGCACAATAGCTGAGCACTGCTACCACAGATGCAAGAGATAAAGGAAGTGATTGACTATGTTTCCCTAGGCATCCATAGGGTAGCACCCAAGCACTTTGGAGGTGGAAAATGCAGTCTGAGATGGGGAAGATATCAGAGATGGTTCAGGGATCTCTGGACTTGTAGCTGGGCCATATGGACATCCAGGCACCACTGAAAGTCATGGAAGAGCCAAGAATTGAGTCATGGGATCTGTAGCCTGAGCAACTGCTTAAGCCTGTGGCCAAAGCTGGGATTTCTAGCTTTGCTCACTGGAGATTTTCTTTACCTTGGGAGAGGTAGGCTGGAAGCACAGGTGGGCCCTCTATGTGAGTTTTAACTGGAGTTCTGTAGGCAGAGACCTTTCCACATTCTGCATAGCAGCAATAGAAGAAACAAACAGTCCATGGTTCTAAACTGTTTATTGATAGTTCATGGCAGAAAATGGATGTATATCCTCATTCTCAGGGTCTGGTCA
Organism: Montemys delectorum; assembly: GCA_019843815.1. Taxonomy (NCBI): domain Eukaryota; kingdom Metazoa; phylum Chordata; class Mammalia; order Rodentia; family Muridae; genus Montemys; species Montemys delectorum. The sequence continues at coordinate 53,593 of JADRCD010214268.1, read as the reverse complement.
GAATAAATACCTTTTGCAGGGAGGAATGTCTAAGAAGGGAAGTTTATTCAATTAAGCCTTCAGGACTTCTAAGTACTTCATTAACATGGAAAACTCTATTCTGCACCTACTGGACCACAGGTCATGTCCTCTCCTTATATGGGAAGCATGGCACTTGTTCCAGGCCAGGCATTCGGAAGGGAGCAGGGAGTTGACTAAGTCTCACATGTGTATCCACCAAGTCTCTGGATATAAACCCATTCTACCTACCAAGCTTCTTGACATAGTTTAAAGTCCCTCACTCTTATACCCTTGATGCTGGCTCAGGAAAGTCGGATATTAAGGTAGATGCAATTGTTCCCAAGAATAGTGATGACCCACCCATTAGAGCAGAATTTACCTATTGGAGATGACCTCATTCTCATCCCAGATCCCCTTGGAATTCATATGTGATGATGCCTGAATTCTATTTATATTAGAAAATGCTTACGGGATTTTAAGAAATACAGAATTTGTTTTCTGTTTGTTCATGTGAGTATATGTGTGTTACTCATTAGTAAAACTCCAGTCAGAATCCAGGAGGGGTTTCATAACCAAAATCCTAACAGTACCTATATTAATACAGATATTCTGGGCTGATGTAACTTGGTAGAAGAGATGTATGATAGGATCATCATAGTCTTTTTGTGCTCCAGTGTAACCTAAAGGTTTTTTTATTGATTTAAGTTTTATTACATTATGATGAAAAAAGATACATGATTTCAATTTATCTTAATTTTTTGACGTTTAAAAACATATTTTAAGTAAATAGAATTATATCATATTCTTGTTTCCCTTTTGTATCCCAACTCCTCCCAGAGACTTCCCTTCAATACCAGCGAAATCCTTTGTTTGTTTTTATTTTGTCATAATCTATAAAATTTATAAAATATTTTAACAATAAAAATTAGTATTATAAAAATTGTTTGATATAAAACAACAATCAATTGAACAGTCTTATGTAGATGCTTGCCTACAGTAATACTGAAAATATATATGTTTTACTTAATATAAATTTTACATAACTCCAATCATATTAACTGTATATTTTAAAATAATACATTACTACTAGTATTTTTTAATGAATATAAATAGTCTTTTTGTTTGTTTGTTTGTTTTGTTTTGTTTTTAGTAGAGCTTAAAATCTTGGCTCTTACTGTGGTACAAGCTCAAAATAAGAACAATTTTTAGACATTGGAGTTCATTGTAATTAGGCTATACTTCAATGATCCTCATATCACCAATGGATTTTACCTCCATCATAGCTAAGCTAAGAGTTGAAAGATCTGCTGCACCAAGAAATGAATTGTAGGCACAATTTTTGAATACAGATTTCCTGCTATGGACAAAGTTATTTGACTTGAGTGATTGTCTTCATTCTCATCCCACAGAGAACAGGTCACATTCATTTAAGAAATGGTGTGTGTATTAAGATGGTCTATCCATAAAATCATTCACCAACTGTTTCAATGAGCAATAGTTCTGCTTGGAGGGTGGCACAGACATTAAGTGAGGGTAAGATTTTGGTTAATTGGCTGTGATGATATTGAAAAGCTTTCATCTCAGAGAAAGAATAACTTATAAAGTCCTCTTCTTCAAACTTGATACAATAGTTACAAACATCAAGCAAAGCATTCAGTCTCAGTCTTTGTTGTTCTCTTACAAGCCACTTCCCAAGTTAATTGTCTATGTTTCTTTTAGGTATATAAATACTTTTGAAATATGTAAGCTATTCTGAAAACCATAGTATAGTGTAAAAACATGAAATAAACAATACTACTAATAGAGAGGCTGAGATAGGAGAAGCATGATTTCAAGACCCTTACGTTGTACACAGCATGACACTGTCATGTACAAACAAACAGAAAGTGTATATGGACTGTATAATATTGAACTTATTTTTCCAATTACCAAATTAAAGAGACCACTGAATGGCAGCCAACAAATTTCGAATTCCTCATATTTTTGGATTTCAATTGATTAAGATATGTTGGAAATATTAATTTTCATATTAAGATACTAAGAAAAAGTAATTGTTACTTCTTGTCATTTTTGTTGTTAGAGTTGGAATTAGGTTTGTGTGGGTTTGTTGATAGATTATTTTCTTGCTTCTTCTAGGGTGTAGTTTTGCTCCTTGTGTTGGTGTTTTCCATTTATTAAACTTTGTAGTTCTGGATTTGTGGAAAGATACTGTGTAAATTTCGTTTTGTGATGGAATATCTTGTTTTCTCCGTCTATGGCAACTGATAGTTTTGCTGTATATAGTAGACTGGGCTGGCATTTGTGTACTCTTAGGATCTTTATGACATCTGCCCAGGATCTTCTAGCTTTCATAGTCTCAGGTGAGAAGTCTGATGTAATTCTGATAGGCCTACCTTTATATGTTACTTGACGTTTTTCCCTTACTGCTTTTAAAATTCTTTCTTTGTTTAATGTATTTGGTGTTTTGATTATTATGTGATGGGAGAAATTTCTCTTTGGGTCCAGTTTATTTGGAGTTCTGTAGGCTTCTTGTATGTTCATGGGCATCTCTTTCTTTAGGTTAGGGAAGTTTTCTTCTATAATTTTGTTGAAGATATTTATTGGCCCTTTAACTTGGGAATCTTCATTCCCTTCTATACCTAGTATCCTTATTCTTGGTCTTCTCATTGTGTCCTGCATTTCTTGAATGTTTTGGATTAGGAGCTTTTTGCATTTTGCATTTTATTTAACTGTTGTGTTAATACTTCCTATGGTGTCCTCTGCCCCAGAAAGATAGATTCTCTCTTCTATCTTTTGTATTCTGTTGGTGATGCTTCAATCTATAACTCCGGATCTCTTTCCTAGGTTTTCTAACTCCAGGGTAGTCTCCCTTCATTATTTCTTTATTGTTTCTATTTCCATTTTTAAATCCTGGATGTTTTTGTTCATTTCCTTATCTGTTTGATTGTGTTTGCCTGTAGTTCTTTAAGGGATTTTCGAGTTTCCTCTTGAAGGTTTTCTAGGTGTTTACCTCTGTTCTCCTGTATTTCTTTGAGAAATTCATTTATGTCTTTCTTAAAGTCCTGTATCATCATCATGACAAGTGATTTTAGATCTAAATCTTGCATTTCCAGTGTGATGATGTGTCCAGGACTTGCTATGATAGGAGAATTTGTTCTTGATGATGCCAAGTAACCTTGGTTTCTGTTGCTTATGTTGTTATGTTTGCCTCCCACCATCTGGTTATCTCTAGTGCTACCTGCCCTGGCTAAATCTGACTGGGGCCTGTCCTACCTGTGGTCCTGTTTGTGTCAGAACTCCTCAGAGTCAAGATGTCTCTGTGATCCTGTGATTCTGTAATCCTGTGATCCTGGGCCCCTTAGAGTGCTGGGGAGTGGAGTTTCCTCTGGGTGTTGTGGGACTGGCTGCAAAATTTGTGTCCAAAATCTGCTCAGAGCACTGGCCTGGACAGACCTAAGGCAATCTGTGCCACTGGGCTGGTGGAGTTCCTGTGTACCTGGGTCCTGCTGGAACCAATTGCTCCTGCTGTTGGGATAGATGTTGTGTCTTCTTCACTTCTGATCCTCTGATCCTTGTAACCTAAAGTTTTATGTCAAGTGTAAATGTTGAAGGTTTATGCAATCATAAATTGACTCGTACAATATGAAATCTGTATCTCCATAGTACCTTTATGTAAGCATTTTTTTTACATAAGAGGTGAACTTCTTACTGTCTCTGAATTTTAAAAGTAAATTTCTAAATACATGTCTTCTCAGTACTTCCCAGTATCAGCTTAGGGCACAAATATTGAATATCTGTGTGTATAGCCTTGGGTACTACTCACTCGAACCACTTCCATAAACAGGACTATATTTAGAAAGTGTCTGGAGACCATTTTTTTTATGAATACTAAAGGTGAAATGTTAAGGACTTCAACCTTCCAGTCCTGGAGGGCATCTCCATTCAAGTTATGAAATTATACTTCAGAAAAGGTGAAAAATTCATCACAGGCCCTCAGTGATGATGAGCAAGAAAAAAACCCTCCTCATCCTTCACTATTACAAACTTAAGTCTCTCAGATGTAAAAATGGAATTCTAATATAAGAGGACATGACCTATCAAAGTTGAACCTATGCTGATGCTGCAGCATAAGGGTAATGAGTGGTCTTTGGTTGTCTTTTATGAGAACATTGTCTGAAAGAAGATCTCACACATGAACAGGGAAATGCAATCATATTTAACACTGGAAATTGCTAAATAAGCTTTATAAGACCATCAGACAAATTTAAATATGCCAGTAGAGAGACACCTGCTCTCTAGTGCATGCTCCTATGCTCAACTATGTCCTTCTTGTTGACATTGTCTATTAAAATTATATCCAAATTTCTTATTTATGGTCTTTCTGTGTAAGCAATTTCAGCTGAGGTCTTGCTAAACTTATATCCCCAGGAAAAGCCATTGCACCTGCATGCCTGTTTCATGAGCTCTGTGTAAACCCTCTCATGTAGAAGCTATTAATAAATACATCACTTCAACCGCATCCATGTTAAAGAAGCTTAGACTGCAGTTATTCTACACATTTTTCTTTTATACATAGTCAGTTGAAATATTAATATCTAGGCATGTGTTTTACTACAGTAACCATATAACCTGCACAGTTGAAAGAAAATATTCATCACAGTTTTGATGTTTTTGACTAATGCTATTATTTGTGCTCAGGATTCATGGCCCTGAGAGTGACACATCAGGTAGTATGTTTACCTCTTGAAATTTTTGGTCTTGTAATTGTTTCATATTTCAGATGAAGTATATGATGGCCATAATGAAAATAACAGCCCCTGTAATAACTTGTTATCTGCTAAAATGCCATTCTAGGAGGGGCCCTCCAGATATGCTCCATGTATGTCTTTTATTCGTCACTCCCAACATCTCCGCCTTATTTTATATCTGCATATCTTTTGGGTAAGATTCAATTTGCATCAAAGATTTTATGGGTGGGATTCTGTCCTTATCAGAACAACCTAAGTCAGCTGCAGTCGTTTTTATGAAATAAAAAGGGAAGATGTGGAAAGCTTTTGGGGATACTTGTTAAGCATCTGATATTAAGCCAGGACAAGGAAGTACACTCAAGCAGGTATCTAATTTTAGGTTAGAACAGGGAAGTAAGTTCAGACAGGACCCTAGTTTTAGACTAGAACAAAGAAGGAAGCTTCAGGTAAAAATCATGTTTTGGGATAGGGCAAGGAAATAGGCTCAGTTATTTTGGTTATCCTGATAAGTCCTTAGGAACAGCAATCATGGGAGTGATCATGGGACTTTACTTATTGTCTTGTTTGTTCTTTGAATATTTGTGTTTATTGTACTGCTTGCCCTTATTACTTACATGTGATTAAAATGTTAGAAAAGTGGATTGGGATAAAGTATACCTGTCTCAGACTCAGAACTGGCTGTGGTCATGCTATTAAAAAAAAGAATTACTTATTCCAGGTTTGTGATGAATTTAGCTGGAATGTTAATGGGGCTTGCAGTGAATCAGTAGATTCTGGGGGCTATCTCAAACCCTGTACTCAGGAATAATCACTGCCTTTTGTGCTCTGGCTAAAACACCTAATCCAGAATCTGGTAGTCCATTAGAACTTCCACCTTATCCATGTGAAAGAAGCTCAGACCACAAAATTTTTCTACATAATTTAATTTTACATGTATTCACTTGAAATACTAAGGTATAGGTACCTAACATATAATAGCACCTACACAGACACATGCAACACTGGCCAGTGAGAAAAAATATTCAGTACAGTTTTTATTTTTAAACTAATATCATTTTCTATTTCTATGCTTATAAACTGTTCTTAAAATTCCTTGGATTTTCTGTCTTAGAGAGGGACATGATGTGGCTTGTGTTTTCTTCTCAACTAAGTGCATCTTGTGACTGTTTCATCTCTTTGATGAATATTCAAAGCAACTACAATCCCTCTGTTAGTCAACCAACTCCAGGGCTGCTGTATTAAAAATAGATTCCCTGAGATGCTCCAAGTACAACTGACCACTGATCTTTTACTCAGCTGGAGAAATATGTGTCCATCCCTGAATATCTCCTCTCAGTTCACAGCAGCACCTATCATATAACTCTGACCATAGGAGGGAATCTAGTATTGCTGCTGGCTCACAGCTCTGTGAGCAGATAAAGAGGGTGTTCACTCCACTGAGTATCATATGTGACTTTATACACAGCTTTAGCTTCTAAAACGTTTTCCTTGTTTCTGTATGACTCTACCTCTGTCAATGTTTGTATTTCTCTGTCTCTGTCTCTCTCTGTCTTTCTCTCTGTTTCTGTGTGTGTATGTGTGTGTCTTTGTTTGTGTGTACACGTGTGTTTTCATGTATATGGGTAGGGTTATGTACAAACTTGCATGCCTGTGTGTAGACTATAAGGTGCAGTACAAAATGCTTACACTGGACCCTGTAGTTATGTGTTTCACCAAATGTGTGGGTTGGCTCTAATAATTGTGGAGAAGAACAAACTCATCTATAAATTTGAAAGTGTAAGACTTTGTCTTTGAGAGAGTTATAAGGAAATACATACCATTTTCTGTATATATGTGGTCTCAAGTTTTTGGTGGCAATGTGTTAGAACAAGTTACCAACACAGTACACATACTAGAAATTGTTTTCCTCTTTTATTTGTTGATTCCTTTCATATCTTTTAGAAAATACTGTTGGTAATTTATTTGTCTGTGTTTTCCAGACACAGTTTAAAAGCTTGTTCTTGACTGCAGAATAAATTACCACAGTTCTCCAGGTCGGTTGTTGCATCTAAGTACTAAATCCACTGGTTATTTTGCACATTTCTTCTATACCTTATTTCCTTCTTTTTTCTTTATTCTTGCAACCCTTCCTCCATTTTATCTTTCCTGGACAAATTCTACAGCCTTAAATATTCCAGCTTCTCAAATGAGATGTTCAAGGTTAATGTAGTTTCTCAAAGATATAACATGACTTGCTTAGCAACTCCTTAATCCCTATGATGATTGCCCTGGAAATTTATGTGAATGTTTCCTTTGATTACCACATCTCATTTTCCTTGTAAGCAGGTTTTGCTGGTAGGCAAAGTGTTGTTGCTTACCATAGAATCTATAGCAGAGTCTTAGTTTCCCTGCAGAGAGGTTGTTCATCACTCTTGACAAGAGTAAATCCAGATTACAGTATCTCTTCATTCAAGGCAGTGAAAACCTCAGGACTACCAAGTCCCAGTTAATTGGAGTATATGGAAAACAAAATTGTACCACTTTTTTCCAGCAATTTTGTACTGCTATCGTGTTTGAATTCTTGGCCAACATGGGGAACCCTGAAACGCCATGAATAACATAAACTCTAAGAAGGATCAGATTCCCTTGGATCCTTTCCTATCTTTGGCTTCTAAAGTTTTTTTGTTTGTTTTGTTTTGTTCTTTGTTTTGTTTTGTTTAGTTTTGTGGTATTATTTTGTTTTTGTTTGTTCTTTAGAAACTCTGGTCTCTGGTTAGTAATTAGAGAAATGGAACCTCACAGAAATGGGAAGAAAGTGGTTTTATTTAATATCAGTAAATCTAATATCAGCCTTGAATGACTTCCACACATATTGAATAAGAAAACACTTTTTAAACCATGAAGGCATGATCATTCCTCCACTTCTGTCATAGTCAATGGGCATAATTTTATTTGTCATCTCTGGTTTATGATAAATACTTTACTCCTTTGCTCTTCAAAATATTCTGTTCATACCTGTGTTTTACAACCTGATAATTTTAAAGTTTATCATGTGCATGTCCCCAGATACAAACATGTCTATATCTTTTTATTCTACAAATCTTGCTTATTTATCTATAGTTCTGTATCTTAGCAGACTTGGGTTGTATATGGATAGGTAGAGTAGCTTACATTAGCAGTAGTCTAGTCTTTGTTGTTGTTGTTGTTCGTTTGTAGCTTGACAACAAGACTAATATATTTCTTATCTCCTGTTGTTTCTGAATCTCTGGGCCTGTTGTAAGTGGTTTGTTTTCATTTTCCCTCTTCTTAGGGACATACATTTTGAGTCAGGCAATTCTAGGTTCACAAAGGCCAGCCTATCTTCCCTTCCAACTAGAATGGAGGTTGAATCCCAGAATCAATGTGGACTAGAAATTGCACAACACACACACACACACACACACACACACACACACACACACACACACACACACACTCAGTGTTTGCAAAGGCAGAAGTAGCACCACAACCACCAAGACCACCACCACCACTACCACCACCACCACCAGCAGCAGCAGTCTCAGAAAAAGCTGCTGCAGCAGATTCTAGCAAGCATAAATCAATTTGTTTTGCAGGAGTATATTTTTTTAAGGAAAATGTAGACTGGAAAGATCTGTGCTAGCATAAATTGATAAGTTTTCATTAAGAATGTTAACTGAGTAATAAATTTTGATTGTCTGTTCAGCACTAGTGGTTTGATTCAGGAATAAGTCCATGGCTGAATAAGGGAATGAAACTTAGGGACTAGCTTTAAAAATTTAACCTAATGGTTTTTAACAAGTAGGAGAAGAGTAACTTTTAGGGGGACATTTTATAATTGTTATTTAAAGTTGAATAATATCCCATTGTTTATTTTTGCCACATCATCATTATTCATGATTTAAGTAATAAACATCTAGACTTATCTATGTCCTAGCTATTTTGAATAGAGCATATATGAGCATAGATGAGCATGTTTTTCTCCAGTGGAGCAGTTTCCTTTGGATGTTTAGTCTGTAGTTGTGAATATAAGATTTGTAGTAGTTCCATTTTCTATGTTTGTTTGTTTCTGAGGAAGCAACACACTGTACTACTTAAAAGCCCCATAAACAATTGTGATTATGGTTTCCCCTTTCTTTACATTCTCTACATAGATATTTCATCATGGTAGCACAGCTACCTGAGTCCAAATTATCTCTCAAAGTGGTTTGTATTTTCATTTTCATAATTGCTGATGATTTTTACCTGTTTAAAATGTGATTATAATCATTGCATATTCCTTCTGTACAGCATTCTATTTATACAAATTTTATGAAAGCTAAAAGCTATAGGGGACATATCATAAAGAACATGATCCTAAATGGAAAAAAATGGAGAAATCCTAATAAAAATAGAAAAAAAATCATACACACTGTTTCCACATCTACTCATTATAGTGCTCAATGTCTTAGCTAGAGCAATGTAAGAGCATATTTCAGATCCATGTAAGAGGACACAATGTATACCTATAACCTGTATTCCTGAAGAAAATATATTGTCCCATATAAAGACCATAAGATCTTGTCAGAAAATAGTGCACTGAAAACTCTTCTCAGCAAATTCAGCAAATAACAGATTCAAAATCAGTATAAAAATTCAGAATCATTCCTTTGTAACATTGATGAATGCAAACAGAAGAAAGGCAGAGATATAACACAATTCCATCACAAACTTCTTCTTCTTCTTCTTCTTCTTCTTCTTCTTCTTCTTCTTCTTCTTCTTCTTCTTCTTCTACTTTTTTCGAAACAGGGTTTCTCCATGTAGGCCTGCCTGTCCTGGAACTCACTCTGTAGACCAGGTTGGCCTCGAACTCAGAAATCCACCTGCCTCTGCCTCCCAAGTGCTGGGATTAGAGGCGTGCCCCACCAATGCTTGGCTCACAAACTTCTAAGGAAGAAGAAGAGGAGGAGGAGGAGGAGGAGGAGGAGGAGGAGGAGGAAGAGGAGGAGGAGGAGGAGGAGGAGGAGGAGGAGGAAGAGGAGGAGGAGGAGGAGGAGAAAATAGAAGTAGAAGAAGAGAAAAATTCTTTTAGAGCAAAGAAAGTAAGGGTCTCTAGAATAAAACTCCGTTCATGAAATTCTTAGGCAAATGGATGGAACTAGAAAATATCCTGAGTGAGGTAACACAATCACAAAGAACACACATGGTATGAACTTACTGATAAATGGATATTAGCCCCAAACCTCGCAATACCAAGATACAATGCATAGACCACGTGAAGCTCAAGAAGAAAGAAGACCAAAGTGTTTTGGTCCTTCTTAGAAGGGAAAACAAACTATGCTTGGGAGAAAATATGGAGTCAAGTTGTGGAGCAGAGACTGAAGGAAAGGCCATCCAGAGACTGTCCCTCCTGGGGATCTATCCCATATACAGTCACAAAATATAGACACTATGTGGATGCCAAGAAGTGCATGCTGACAGGAGCCTTATATAGGTGTCTCTTGAGAGGCTCTGGTAGAGTCTGAAAAGTATAGAAGTGGATCCTCCCAGGCAACTATTGGACTGAGCACTGGGTCCCCAATGGAGGAGTTAAAGAAAGGACTAAAGGAGCTGAAAGGGTTTGCAACCTTGTAGGAAGAGGAACAATACCCACGAGCAGCTCCCAGGTGCTAAACCGTCAACCAAAGTGTACATAAATAAGGAGGGACCCATGGCTCAAGCCACATATGTAGCAGAGATTAGTCTATTTTGGCATCAATGGGAGGAGAGGCCCTTGGTGCTGTAAAGGTTCAATGCTCAGGTGTAGGGGAATGCAAGGGTGGGGAGGCAGGGAGTGCATGGGTGGGTGGGGGAACACCCTTATAGAAACAGAGGGAGAGGGGATGGGATAAGGTGGTTCAGGGGGGACTGGGAAAGGGGATAACATTTGGAATGTAAATAAAGTAAATATCCAGTAATACTAATACTAATACTAATAATAAATAAACTTCAAAACTCTGAATAATGAAATCATCAAAATTCTATAATATGGAAATACATGTAGTTATGAAATTTCAGGGATTGTTATTATGAATATGCCAACCTGACAATACAGAAACATCTAAGAATATATTCAAACAATTTGCTAGATTAAATTACCATACTGATATAGGACAGTATGACATATTGTTATAAAACTATGAGCTATATCCTCAGGCTGGTTACTTTTTTCCCCTCAGGTCTAATTCATTTCAGATGAAAGAGGAGTAAATCATAGGACAGATCATCTTGAGCTCTAGTTTCAAAAAGTTAAGTGAGGTAATCAGAGAGGAATCCATCAAGCAACTTTCAAGAAGCTTCCTCTCCAGATGCAATGGTTGGTGTTAATGAGTTGTAGAAAGAAAGCATTCTATCATTGTCCCAGTGAACAGTTGTTTCATAATATTTGCCATAAACATTCCTCCATAAAGGGCATAAATTAAAGGTCCTGGAGCCTTTGAAATACCATCTTTAAATGGGGGATTGTAGACCATGACCTTGAATGTTTCTGCCCTCTCAGGAACATAAAAATGAGTTTCTGATACACTAAATGTTAGGCTAAGCAGGTATAGGCATTTGACAGCCCAAATAAAAGTTACAACATGTGTAAAATATAATTATTACTTGAGTATGGATCAAGTAAAGATCTGTGTAGAATTTTACAGTGAAGGAATTATATGCTGAAGGAATAGAATTGTAAAAAAGAAAAAAAGAAGGGTAGACAGAGAGAAGATTCAGATCAAGGGTAAAGTTATACAAGGTGTGCACCAAAAAGCGAAAGAGAAAACTCCAGATCTTGGGCCCAGTAGAGGTCAGATGAAGAGATAGGAATGTTAAAGTGAAGAGACATGAAATGAGTTCCTTTAGTAAAGAAGCAGGGGGTAGGGACAGATAGAATTGAGCAAGCTGGAGTTGGCAGGGCTACCACAATTAGACCTATGTATATATATTTATTATGAACCCCATGTAAATTTTCTGCTATATTCCCTCTACTCTCTAAAGTATTTGTGAACTCTTCTATAAATTTTACCCACCACCCAAACACACACATTCACACTCTTCTTCATATATTAAATAAACATTCACACACATATATATTCATATAATCAATTTGCATGTATATATCGTACATATACATATAAATATAGATCAGCAACAATAATTAAATGATCAAGTTCTCTTTGTATATTTAATTATATTATTACATATATACATATATTTTCTGTCTATGTCCATGTACATATTAATATGTGTGTGTATACAAGATATAATTTAAGTAAAAGGGGACATAAAAGTTAAATAATAAAACAGGGATGGTTAAAATGATGTATGGCATGGATTGAAACTAGAGAAGGGAGATAGACAGGGAGGGATGATATACAGTAAAAGCCTTGAAAATTCATGGAAAATTACCTCTATGGAGGTTTTCTAAAATATATGAGTATAATGTACAATGCAATGACTCCTCAGACTAATACTAAGGGAACATCACAGAAATGGATTCTGAAAGATGTAAAATATAGAGGACTCAAACACTCCCTATCAGATCATGTCTTTTACTAGGAGGATAGAGCAGAACTGTGAATTCTCAGAGATATTAGAATATTATTAGAGCACTTTTGAAGTTCTATAGGAAATGAATGACTGCCAATCAAGAAAGAGAATCAGCCTTCCAAAGGGTTGTGCCTTCTTGGGGGTTATGAAATATGAAATTGTCAGCATTAAAAACATGAGCTAGTAATCAAACAAGACTTAACAGAACCTTCATGTATTTATATTTTATCTACATATTTAATTGTATGTTTACATATGTATATTTCTATGTGTAATTCAATCTGTACAAATCACTGTGTGTGTATATATATGTTCACTTTAAAGAAGATGCCACATATACTCTAGAGAGTAGAGGGATCATAATAGACACATTGGACAAAGTAGGAGAATAAACATAAAATACAGCATATTGGTCCATTTGTGGTGTCCCTGACCCCTACATCTTCTTTAATTTTGTCCCCCACTCTTCTACAAGACTGCTGTTTTGCTATGCGACTCTACATCTGTTTCCATCACAGATGGTTGAAGCATCTGAGGAGACAGTCATACTAGGTTCCTGTCTTCAAGTATAAAAGACTACCAAGAATAGTGACAGAGTTTGGCTCTGCCTATGGGATGGGACTCACTTGGGGCAATCATTGGTCGCCTGTTTCCCAAAAGAAGTTTTACAGAGTCAATTAACTCTAGCACCATGGAGGCTCCCAGAGACTGAACCACCAAGCAAAGAACAAGCAAAGGCCTCCTATATGTTTGTAGCAGGTATTAAGCCTGGTTTTCATTCTGGGACCGCAGTTAATGGGATGTTCTAAGAGAGTCTTCCTCACGAGTTAATATTTTCTGGAATCACACTCAAAGACAAGCCCAAAAGTGTCTCCTAGGGGAAAAATCAGTCAAGATGGCCACCATTGTTATCAACCTGAGGGGCATGATTCTGCACTCCCTTCCCAGTCTAATCTCCCTTCTGAGATTCTGTGTTGTCTGTGTTTTATGGGACACGTTATGTGACTTCAGTTCTTGAAAATTATGTAATAAAAATGAAAAATGGAAGAAAACAATACAGTATATACACAGAACTTCAGAATAAATTTAAAAGTAATTGCATGTATTTAATATTTCGTGTGTGGAAAAATGGTCTTGTCATATCTTTTTTTTTTGTATTTTCTTATGCTTTTCCTCTCGTGTGAACATGTGTCCCTAAATATTGTACGTAATTAACAGATATTTTCTTTTTGACTTTATTCATAATTTTCTTTTAAGAGTAGCTCATAGAAACAGAGATTGCCAAAAATTTCCAATTTCATTTCAGATTTCATAATTAACCCTAAATCTTAACATTGAATTTCTGCAGTCACATGGAGTATTGATCTCTGTAGTCTCCCTGACACAGGTATGGGTGGCAAAATCCAATAATTTTCTTTGGCCCAGTAGACACAGAAGAGGTAATTTTTGGGTATCAATTAAAACAAAAGAAAAAGTAAAAGAAAAGAAAAAAAACAAGAATATCACCCTGACTCCTTCATGAGCAATAGAATCCAAGACATCTAATATTTTAAGGATATAGGGGAAAGTCTGCTCCAAATGACATGTGAATCATATCTGAATTGGTGCCGTGACCTTAAATACTCAGTTATATTTTGGACTGACGTTTACTACAAAGTTTTAAATTCAATCCAATGCATTTTTCTGTTATGGGTTACATTGAGCATATCATTCAGAGAGTAGCCAGTCTGCTGAGGTTTTATTTGCGTTCTGGTTGTTTTCCCACTCCTTTTGTCCTAATTGTTAAAGGTAGACTCTTTTCTATATTGGAAATATTTATCACTACAAGAATCATATAAAATACATATTATACCACTTCTAATACATATAATGATATATGGAAGCAAACTCCACCTAACTCAAGAGAAAATCAATATGGTGCTCTTCCAATTTATCCTTGTATTATTCTAAACTGTAATCTGAGAATTAATTTTTCTATCAATTCTTATTCAGAAATGTATTGTATCTTAAATGAGAGTTACATACTATTCAAAATTCATAGTTGTTCTAATTAACAACATCAACAAAATAGATCAGCCTAGATTTCAATCACTTGGCTCAAGAAAATAATGATGATGCCCAAAAGTACTGACTAGAATAAGGTTCACTTTGAAAAAATATAAAATTTCACATTGAAATATTACAGTGGTCATGTTGTCCCTGACCATAATACATAATATATAACACATGGCATTGGCATAAAAACAAACAGACTGCTTGATCAGTGTGATTGAATCAAAGACCCAGGAATAGGCCAATATGCCAATGAACACTTGCTATTTGATAAGGAATCAAAATTATGCAATGAAAAAAGAAAGCATCATCAACAAAATGGTGCTGGTCCTATTGAAATGTGCACTAGAAATATATCAATGGATCCAAATTATCACCCTGCACAAAGTTCAAGAAAAATTGGATAAAAGTCCTCAAAATAAAACCAGATACACTAAATCTGTTAAAAGTGAAAGTGGGATATAGCCTTGAGTGCATTGGCATAGGAGTAGAACACCAATAATTCAGACACTAATATCAAAAATTAATAAATGTGACCTTATGAAGTTCAAATCCTTTAAAGCAAAAAATTTCATTAAAACATGAAATGGCAGCCAACAAATTAGGAAAAATTCTTCAAAAACCATAATATGACATAGGACTTTTTTCAAAAATATATAAAGAACTTAAGAAATTAGACATCAACCTATGAAATTTCTCCATTTTTCTGAGTTCTTCTTCACTTTCTTTCTTAGAGACTTGAAGTTCTTACCCTACAGATCTTTCATTCATTTCTTTAGAGTTACCCCCAAATATTTTGTACATGTGCAGGTATTTGCAAACATGGTTGAATGTGTGTGTGTGTGTGTGTGTGTGTGTGTGTGTGTGTGTGTATGCATATGAGTAGATGAGACATTCTATTGGCATTTCTTTGGGCAAAAGTGGAAAGATATGTAAGTGACACATTGGTCTTCACAGAAGTATGCATGTGTAAGTGTAGTAGACTTAGTTAAAAATACATACATAAATTATTGAGAGTATATCTAGCACTAGGGGAATAGTGTATCTGCACACAATAATAATTTGAGTTGCTCAGTGGGTTAAATTGAGAGTTGTACACTCTGAGATCATTGGGGTGTTATTCCGTTGGACTGGAGGAGCAGCACCTGGGGTACTTGCTGGGAAGAGATCTTTACACTTCCAAGCAGAGCTTCTGTTAAGTCCACCCTGAAAAGAAGTGAGCTCTTTATTTGCTGCTCTTTGCACTCAATGGCAACCTTTACACAGATACTGGTACACTGGAGATACACTAGGTTTGTGTAGAGTGCAAATTTCTATTCATGTCACTTTGCCTACTATGTAGCTTTCAGGAATGTCTGTGACTCAAGCCCCTCATTGTCCCTTGTCTAGGAGTCCTGTGTACTGTACCTAAGCTATTGTCCTGACTTTGAGATTCTGGAATGAGTCCTAGGCTGTTCCTCAAAGGGATGTCTTGACAAATAGATGAGAAACCCTGTACAGACCCTAAAAAGTAGACAGTAAAAAGATAGTAGATGGACATCATTATGCTCTAGATCAGCAGACACTCACTGCTGACTCAAGCTGAGTGTTATTAGATTTGGCAGAGTTTTGTTTCTTATATTCACCAGTTGAATTTACTGATTCAAATTCAGTTCTGGTTTCAAATTTCCTTTTAGCTTTATCCAGCACTGCTCAACTTCATTGTTTACTTTTACAGCTATAATGCTGCTCTTTTGGGACCTGTTTTTTTACCTAGGAGAAATATATATCCCTGATGAGCTCCAGCTGTCACAGAATCTAAGTTTATGTCAAGTGGTACTGTGCAAAATGTAAACTTCTGTGATACTGCCTCATCATTCAAATGGATGGTTTTGCCTTAATGGATGGATGCATTTCAGATTACCAGCACCAGAATCCACAGTGAATTATACTGCTAAAGACATACAATTACACCAAAGCAGCTGCTACTATCTCTATCCTCTGCAAATGTTCAAAGGCATTGCTCATATGTGCTTGCTCATTTCTTACCCTATAAAGTTTCCAACAGCTCCCTTTGTGTGACTGTAGTCTCAGTGCATCTAACATTGTGGGATGAGAAAGATCCTAAAGAAGGCTCACATCCATATGTGTATATTAAGTCCAGGCCTTATGACACTGTTATTATATAGAATGTAGCGATAATAAACAATTTGAAGGAAGTGAAAGTCAATTTTTCTGACACAATGGCCCCTAGCAGAGAGACAGAGCAAAAGGCGGTAGTGCTGTACCCTTATGTAGGTTTGTGAGTCTGCCTTTGGCCCTCCAGAGGGCATAGCACTGTGGGAGGCAAGATGCAGGAAGTAATTATTTGGATTTCCTGAGGCTGACACCCAGTCATTGTTGGACTGTATTAAAGCAACCTATCACGGCTTCAGGTGTGTCAAAACTAAGTCTGAAATGGGATGGAAAGCTAGAGCTCATTTCTGAGTCCCCCAGGCCTTCAATGAGGCTTGGGCCTTGGGATTTTCAGACTCTTGGACATTGAGGCACTACTGGGAGTCAAGAATAGAAGCAGAGGACACTGTCTGAGGACAGCTTTTAGCCTTGGGTAAGTCCTGGGAGCTCTGGCTTTGCTCATTGGTGATTGTCCTTAGCTTGGGGAAGGTAGGCTGGGAAGTGCAGATGCTTCTTCTAAGGGAGTTTTTGATGCAGCTCTATAGGAAGCAGTCTTTTCCAAGCTCCCCAGGTCCACAGAGTTCATTGTTTTAAACTGTATATTGACTATTGATGGCAGAAAATGGAAGAAGACCCTCTCAGTTAGAGTCTGACCTACGATTAAATATCTTTTGCATGAAGGAATGTCTGTGAAGGAAAGTTTACTCACTATGTCCTCAGGGCCTCTAGGTACATCATTACCATGGAGATTCCTGTTCTGGGCCTACTTGAACACTTATGTGTTCAAGTTACTTATGTGGGAAGTATGACATGTGTTCCAGGCCTGGGTTTTGATGGGGAGTCAGGCATCCTCTGTGTCCCTGTGTATGCCCACCACGTCACCTGGTCTCAACCTCCTCTACCTATCATGTTTCCTAGCATGATTTTATGTCCCACATCCTTACACGCATAGTACTCCCTTTGAAAAATCAGATACTAATTTAGGTACCCTTGCTACCAAGAATAGTGATGACCCGCCCATCAGAGCAGAATTTACCTATTGGAAATGACCACTTTCTCATCCCAGATTCCCATAAAATACATATGTTATTATTTTTGAATGCATTCCTATCAGAAAATGCTTTGGGAATTTTAAGAAAGAACGTGTTTGTGCACATGAGTATATGTGTGATAATAATTAGTAAATCTCCAAACAGAATCCAAAATGGAGTGACTTAAGCCAGAGCTTAATGCCATCTACATTAATGCACACATTCTTGGCTGATATAATTTTGTGGAAGAGAGGAATGATAGGATCATCATAGACCTTCTGTGCTCTGGTGTAAGACAAGGTTTTATGTGCACAGTAAATGTTGCAGGTATATGCAATCACAAATAGACTTTCACATTATGAAATCTGCACCTTCAAGAGTCAATTTTAAATTATGATATCTTTATGTAAGTATCTTTTTTCATAGAAGATGAAAATCTTACTGTCTCTGAAATTGGAATGCAAATTCCTAAATAGATGTCCTCTCAGTACTTCCCCAATATCATATTAGGGCACAGATATTGAATATCTCTCAGCCTGGTCAGGGAAACTGATCAGTTAAATCATGTCCATTAGTTGGTCATCAGTGGGAGGAGAGCTCCTTGATCCTGTGAAGGTTCTATGCCCCAGTGTAGGGGAATGCCAGGGTGAAGAAGCAGGAGAGGGTGGGTTGGTGAGCAGGGGGAGAGAGGATGGAACAGGATTTTGCTTTCAGAGGGAAAATTGGAAAAGGGGATATCAATCGAAATGTAAATAAAGAAAATATGCAAGAAAAAAATTTAAAAAATCATGTCCATAACCAGGCCAAAATTTGGAAGGTGTCTGGAGCCCATTTCCATGAACACTGAAGGTGAAATGATGAAGAGCTTCCACACTACATGTCTGAAGGCTACCTCCATTCAAGTTATGAAAATACACTTCAGGAAAGTTGAAAACTCCATACCAGGACCTCATTGATTCCCAGTAGGAAAAACCCTCCTCATCATTCACCATCACTAATATAAGTCTCTGAGATGTTAAAAAACAATCCTCATTCATGATGACATGAGCTGTTAAAAGCTGAACCTATGCTGATGCTGCAGCATGAAGGTAATTAGTGGTCCTTGATTCTCATTTAAGAGAACAGAATATGACAGAAGATCTCACACATGAACTGGACTCTGGTGTCACCTTGAACACTGGGAAATGCTAAATAAGCCTTTTATGCCCATCAGACAAATTTCAATATGCCAATAGATAGACATATTCTCTCTACTGCATGTACCTGAGCTCAACTAGGTTCTCCCTGTTAACGTTGCCTACTCAGATTGATATTCAAATATTTGTTACTCTATGTTCTTTCTCAAACAGATACCCCAAGATAAGCCACTGCCTCTGCATACCTAGTCCATGGTATCTGTATAAAATCTTTAATGTAGAAACTGTTAGTATATACATAACTGCAACTATATCCATGTGAAAGAAACTTAAGACACTGCAGCTACTCTATGTATTGTTCTTTTATACATAGTCAGTTAAAATATTAATATCTATGCATATATTTTATAACAATAATCATATAACTTATACAGTTAAGAGAAAATATTCAGCACAATTTGGACATTTTTCACTGATGCTATTATCTGTGTTTTGCATCCATGGCCTTTGAGAGTGACACAATCAGGTACTAGGTTTGACTCTTAATAAGTTGTTCTTGTGACTGCTTCACCTTTTGGATAAAGTAGATGAAGGCCACCATGGCAAAAACAGCTCCTATAATGAATAACCACCTGGTAGGATGCCATCCTTGGAGAGGACCCCCAGACATGCTCCATATGTGTTCGCTAGCTGTGGTCTTGCTATGTATGTCTGGTCATATGATTAGCAAACTTGGTTGTCTAGGCATAACTGACAATAAAGACTACTAAAAGCTATGATCCTATGCAGATATTTAATAGATGGTGTATATCTAGTATACACTTTAAAGTCACTCCATTGACTATCAGATGTGATTTGAAACAAGATGTATCTATCTTCTAGAATTCTTTTTTTTTTCATTAAATAATTTTTTACTTAATATTACAAGTATTATAACCCCACAGATCTTCTCAATATTTCCTCCTTCTCCTATTCTACTCTGATAACGGTGAGAACCCCTGTGTATCACCCCACCCCAACCCTGGGCACACAAAAGCACTGCAGTACTAGGCACATCTTCTTCCACTGAGGGCAGGAAATGCAATTCAGTTAGGAGAAAAGGATTCAGAGGCAGGCAACAGATTCATGTGTAACTACTGTTCCAGTTAGTCCATCTACATGAAGATGAAGTTGCACATTTGTCACATATGTGATGGGACCTATGTTCAGCCCACTCTTACTCTCTTGTTGGTGACTTAGTCTATGGATGCTGCCATGTATTCAGGTTAGTTTACTTCATTGGACTTTGTTGTATGTCCTGTCCTTTTCTGGTTTCTCAATCCTTCCCTGAACTTGTCTGTAAGACTTGAACAGCTCTATCTAATATTTGGTTGCATTTTCCTCATCTCTGGATGCTTTATGGAGTCTCTCATAGGTTCATTATGCTAGGCTCCTATTTACAGGCATAGCGGAATATAATTAATAGAATCAGATATTGGTTCATGAACATGAAATGGGTCTCAATTTAGACCAGCCTTTAGTTGACCACTCCCACTATCTTTGCTTTATTTTATACCTGCATATCCTGTAAGTACAACAAAATTTGAGTTGAATGTATTAGGGGGAGGGGGAGGCACTGTCCTTATCCTTCCACTGGAAATCCTGTTGGACTATAAGAAAAGGTCACTTCAGGATCCATAAACCCCACCTCTATGAATCTCAGATAGAGTGGCCCATATAGACACTCTTCAATCTCCTTCTGCCCCAGGTCTCTGGTCCAACCTAGAGATGCCCCTCCTTTCAGCCATGCACTGCCTACCTCCCAATTTTGTCCTTTCTCCCCCTACTTTCCCTACATCTGATCTCTCTTGCCTAGGTTTGTCCCCCATCTTTCCCCTCCTGGTCCCTCCACCTTTTACCCCAAATATCTATATTATTTCCCCTTCAAAGAATGATTCAACCATCCTCACCTAATCCCTTCTTGTTTTTTGTCAAAGACCAAATGTTCATAGGTTTGTGGGTATATTTCTGGGTCTTTGATTCAGTTCCATTGATCAGTCTAGGTCTGTTCAAATCCAATATGGTTTTCGTATCTGTTGCTATGTAGTAGAGCTTGATTTGAGATCAGGGATGATGATTCCCCTAGATCTTTCTTTGTTGAGAATTATTATTGCTACCCTGGATTTTTTTGTTATTTGACTATATGAAGTTGAGAATTTCTCTTTCCATGTCTGTGAAAATTTGAGCTAGAGTTTTGATATATCTCATCAAATCTGTGGATTTGGAGTTATCCCACATCACATACTTGGGAAAAATTACTGTTTATTGTGCCAGAATCTCAGTCCCCACATAATACATAATTACATAATCCAGAATATGATCAACCATAGGAATTGCAACACCATCCATGTGAATGAAGCCTAGACCCAGTCTCTTTTCTACACAATGTACTTTTACAGTTATTTACTTTAAAATTAAGGTATAGGTACCTCATGTATAACAGTATCCACATAAACACATGCAACAATGTCAAGTAAGAGAAAATATTTACTACACACACACACACACACACACACACACACACGTTTACCAATTTCTGTATGTTTACAATCTGCTCTCAAATTTGTTTGGTATTCCTGACCTTGAGAGTGACACAATCTGTGCCTTTGTTTCCCTTTTAAGTTAATGGATACTGTGACTGTTTCACCTCTCTGAGAAAGTAAATTTAAAATTTTCAAAGCAAATAGATCCCCTCTGTTAGTCAACCATCTCCAGTGCTACTGTAGTAAAAAGGATACCCTGAGATGCTCTGAGTAAAATGGCGCACTGAGTTCTTTCTCAGCCTAGAAATAAGTTACTATCTCTGTATATCCACTGTCAGCTCACAGAAGCCACTATTATACAGTTTTGATCTTTAAAGAAATCTAGTACATGCTATCCAGCTAAGACCCACTGAAATGTTGGCCTACAGAACTTTGAACAGGTAAACATTATGTTCACTACATTGAGTATCATATCTGTCTTGATATACCTTATTGGTTTCTAAAACACTTTCTCTGTCTCATACTTTGTCTCTGTCTCTGTCTCTGCCTCTGACTTTGTCTGAATCTCGATCTGTCCCCCATCCCCATTTATGTGTTTTCATGTTCATGTTTGGGGGTGTATACAAATGTGCCTGTCTGTGTATGTACTTCAGGGTACAATACAGATTTCTTCCACTGGACTTTTTACCTAGGAGTTTTACCATATGTTTTCTTTTTTGACATCAAAAATTACTTAGAATCACTAACTCATCTATAAATTTCTACATACAAGATTTTTTTCTTTCAGAGAGTTGTAAAGAAATACAAACCATTTTCAGTATATTTGTGGTGCCAAACATTTGGGGCAGTGTGTTAAAAACAAGGTACCAACACAATGCAAATATAAGGACTTCATTTTCCTTAGTTCTGTGTGATCTACATTCATATTATTTTAGAAAATATTGTTGCTAATTTATTTTTCTCTATTCTCTGGACACTGCTAAATAGCTTCTTCTTGACTACTGAGTAAATTACCAGGGTACTCCTGGTCAGGTTTTACATCTCAGATCTAACTCCTCCTGCTATTATGGCCTTTTTTCTACATCTCCCTTCCTTCTTTTTCATTCTTGCATCTCTACCTCTCATTTTTCTTCACTGAGAAAAACTCTACAGCCTTAAATATTCCAGCTTCTACTATGACATATTCAAGGTTAAGGCCAATTCACAGATAAAACATAACTGGCTTTGCAACTCCTTAATCCCTATGATGATTACCCTGGATATTTATGTGAATACATTTTTTCTTTAGCACAATTCAATTTTACTGTAACTAGGAATTGTAACCTGTAATAGGTAAAGTGCTGCTTTTCCTAGAATCTACAGAAGACTGGTTCTGTTTTCTGCAGAGACGTTGCTCATCATTATGGACAGCAATAAATTAACTGAGAGAAAACCCCAGGGCTATCAAGTCTTCCTTAATGGGAGTAATTGTGAAACAAAAACAATGTATCCACTGCTTTACAGCAATTTTTTCCTGCTATCTTGTTTGAATTTTTGGTCAACACTGGGAACTAAGAAATAAACTTGAAAGCCATGAACAAGATAAACTAAGAAACATGAAATTCTTTCAGACTATTACTTATCTTAGCCTTCTAAGTTTATTTCTCTAGTTCTCTCTCTCTCTCTCTCTCTCTCTCTCTCTCTCTTCTCACTCTGCCTGTCTCTATCACATGTTTGGGTGCATTTGTTTTGTTTTTGTTCATTAGTTTACTTTATTCCCCTTAAAATATACATTCCCAGCACCTTATTTTAAGAAGCACTAATCTCTGGTTAATAATTAGAAAAATGGATCCTTGGAGCAATGAAAAGAAAGTGGTTTTATTTAATATCAAAAAATCTGATATCAGCCTTGAATAGCATTCACACTGGTTGAGGAACAGTGTGGATACTTTAGCTCTTCTTAGAAGGGGGATCAAAATACCCATGGGAGGTTATACAGAGACAAAGGTTGGAGCAGAACCTGCATGCAGAGATTGTCCCTTCTGGAGATCTCTCCTATGCACAGTTACCAAACCCAGACACTATTTTGGATGCCAACAAGTGCTTGCTAACAGGAGCCTGATATAACTGTCTCCTGAGAGGCTCTTCCAGTGCCTGACAAATACAGAAGTGGATGCTCACAGCCAGCTATTGGATTTATCACAGGGACCCCAATGGAGGAGCTAGATAAAGGACACAAGGAATTTAAGGGGTCTGCAGCCCCATAAGAAGAACAACATGAACCAACCAGTAACCTCAGAGCTCCCAGGGACTAAACCACCAACCAA
The DNA here is from genome assembly GCA_019843815.1 of Montemys delectorum. Taxonomy (NCBI): domain Eukaryota; kingdom Metazoa; phylum Chordata; class Mammalia; order Rodentia; family Muridae; genus Montemys; species Montemys delectorum. The sequence continues at coordinate 30,096 of JADRCD010214268.1, read as the reverse complement.
AGAGTACACAAGGAGGGACTCAAGGCTTCAGCTGCAAATATATCAGAGGATGGCCTTGTCGGACATCAATGAGAGAAGAAGCCCTTGGTCTTGTGAAGGCTCAATATCCCAATGTAGAGGAAAACCAGGACAGAGAAATGGGAGTGGGTGAGTTAGTGAGCAGAGGGAGGAGGGATGGAATAAGGGAGTTTTTGGAGGAGAAATGAAGAAAGGGGATAAAATTTGAAATGTAAATTAAAAATATAATAATAAAAAAGAAAAAAAAGAAGTAAAAAATATTTTTTATTTTTAATTTTTATTAATTAACATATTTTTACATTCCATATTTTATTCTGTCCCCCCATCCATCCTGTCACTGTTTCACATTCCATACCTTCTCCTCCCCCACTGTTTCCATGTAGATGTCCCCTCCCACCACCCCAAACTGACCGCTAAATTCCCTGGTGTTGAGTGAGGGAAGACTGAAAGAAGGTGAGGAGAAGAGTGACCCTGTAGGAGGACCAGCAGTCTCAATTAATCTGGATCTCTCAAACATTGCACCACCAAATAGAGTCAGCTGCTTCTGTCAATTGGTTGAGTGAAAGTATCTGCATCTGACTCATTCAACTGCTTGTTGGGTCTTCCAGAGTGCATTCATGCTAGGTCCTTTTTTGTTGAGCATTCCATAGCTTCAGTTTCCACACTTACTCATTTTAGTGCTCAATGTCTTAGATAACACAGTACAATAAGAAGAGCATACTTCAGATCCATATAAGAGGAGAGAAGGAGTTCCTATAAAGTCTATTCCTACAAAAAATATATTGTACTACATAAAGACCATAAGATCTTGCCAAATAATTGTACAGTGAAAATTACTTTCAGCAAATAGCAGATTCAAAATCAGCATAAATCATCATAATAATTTCATAATATGCCATTGATGAACACAAAGAGAAGGAAATAAGATAAACAATCCCAGCACAGACTCTTAAAAACTAAACAGAAAAAGGAGGAGGAAGAGGAGATGAAGAAGAAGAAGAAGAAGAAGAAGAAGAAGAAGAAGAAGAAGAAGAAGAAGAAGAAGAAGAAGAAGAACTACTAAAGGGAGAAGTAAAAGAAGATGACGGCAAAGAAGAGTTTCCTTCACATTAAAGAAAGCAATGGTCTCTATAATAAAAACTTCCAAACTCTGCAGAATGAAATCAATCAAGTTATTATAATATGGAGAGAATTCTCAAGATGAGGTATTTTGGGTATTCATGACTATATCCACATCAACCTGACAGCCCAAAAATACCTAAGAGAATATTCAAGTATGAATTTGCTATATTAAGTTTGTATATTGGCAAATCTGTGATTGAGTGTATCAATTATTAATTGATGTTAGAGAGTATAATGCACTGTTATTAAACTGTGTGCAATCACTCCAGGCTGGTTGCTTTTTTTCCTCATCTTTAGTTCATTTGTGATGAAAGAGGAGTAAATCTTAAGACAGATAGTCTTGATCACTTTTTTAAAAAATTAACTGAGAGGAACCCATCAAACAACTTTCAAGAAGCTTCATTTCCAGATGTAATGATTATTGCTAATGCGTTGTGAAAAGAAAACATCCTACCACTTTCACAATGAAAGTTTCTTTCATAACATTTGCTAAAAAAGATCCCCAGAAAAGGTCAGAACTGAAATTTCCTGGATATCCTGGATTCTTTGAAATATCATCCTTAAAGGGTGGCTATAGACCATGACCCTGCCCTCTCAAGAACATAAGAATGCGTTTATGATACAGTAATTGTTAGCCTAAGAAAGTATAGGAATTTGAAGGCCCAAATAAGTGTTATAACTTGTGTAGACTATGATTATCAATTTAGTAAAGACCAAAAAGAAACAATCTGTGTAGCATGCTACAGTGAAGGAATTTTAATGAAGTATTAGAATTGCAAGGGTGCAAGAAAAGGGGATGACAGAGGAGATTCAGAACAAGGGAGAAGGTGCGAACCATAAAGTGATAGAGAAAAATCAGTATCTTGGGCCCAAGAGTGGCCAGAGGAAGAGACAGAAATCTTGCATTGAAGAAAAATGAAAATGTTGCCTTAAGGAAAAAGGAATACAGTTAGAATTCAGTGAGCTAGAGGAGACAGGGTAAATATAAGTGAAACTATAGATGACATTTTTCTGATGAACTACCTCCTCCATTCAATTTTTCTAGTATGTTCCTTGTATTCTCTCAAGTATTTGTGGCATCTTCTTAAAATTTCACACACACACACACACACACACACACACACACACACACACACATATGTATACATATACACATATATATGTGCAGTGGTCTGTTCAGGCAATCTGGTACCAGTCGAGTATAATTCTGGAACCTTGGCGACCCAGTACGCTATAATTTCTGCCTGCAAAGGACGGAAGGAGTTCAACCATGACTCATGGGTCCCTGGCTCCTGTTTCAGTGCCAACCCCCAACAGCTGCCCCCTACAGGAGATGTGTGTTCTCTCATGTAGCCAATGCCTCAAGCTTCCAGCTTTTTAGCAGGACCCTGCCCTCTAGTTGTCTGTCCACAGCCAGGAATGCCCCACCTCACAGATAGCTCCACCTTGCAATATAAGGGGCAGTTTGTCCCCTCCTCTCTCTCTTGTTTCCTCTCTTCCTCTCTTGCTCTCTTCCTCTCTTGATCTTGCTCTCTTCCACTCTTGCTTTCTTCCTCTCTCGGCCTCTCTCTCTCCCCTATTCTCCTCTCCTCTCCTTCTCTTTCTCTCTCTCTCCCCACGGTCATGGTCAGCTTCTCTTCTATTTTCTACAATTGCCTTCTTTTAACCAATGTGTTGCACAGCCCCAGCATCAGTGGTGGCAAGACCCAGGTGTATATATATATACATTTGCATATATATATATATATATATATATATATATATATATATAATTATATAAAATCAACCTGAGGATTCTGTTTACTCTGTTTACTCTTGCTTAATTGTTTATGTTTTTATTGCTGAATATTTCATACCATATAACCCCAATCTGGCACATCCTTTTCAATGGCTGATTCTCTCTCTCTCTCTATGGGAAGTCATTAATTTCATGCAGGTCTTAAAGTATGCTGGGATTATGAGATTTTCTAATCTCTTCTCAACTGTAACCGGCCTTTATGATTGTGTATGTTTTGTTTAGGAAACAATACTTGTGAGTATCAGTATATATATATATATAATGTTGCTGATATATATATCAGCAACATTAACTGAAATGATCATGTTGTATTCATACGTTTACTTTTCTTATTACATGAATACATATATTTTATTTCTATATACATACCTATATTTATATGTGTTTGTTTACAAGACATGATTTAAGTAATAGAAGACCTAAAAAGTTCAATAATAAAATAGAGAGGGTAAAAAGGAGGTATGGCATTCATTGCAAATATAGAAGGATGATAGACAGAAAGGGATTATCTAAAGTAAACACTTCAAAAATTCATCTAAAAATTACCACATTTTCTAGAGTTTTTCTAGAATGCAGGCATGTAATATCTATTGTGACCACTATGCCTAATGATAAAAGAACAACACAGTAATGAGAGTTCTGAAAGATGTAATAAATAGAGGTCTTGGACACTGCCTATCACATTATGTCTTGTTATTAGAAGGGGAGAGCAGAACTGTGAATTCTCACAGATATGGTTCTCAGAATATTCCAGTATATTTGAAGGCCTGTAGGAAATGAATGACTGCCAATTAAGGTAGAGAGTCAGCTTTCCAAAGGAATGTGCTTTCTTTGGGTTGTGAAGTATGACATTATTGGCATGAAAAGAATGCGCTATTGAACTAGCAAGATTTAATAGAGTCCTCACGTATTCATAATTATGTCTACTTCTGTTACCCCTGACCCCTCCCGCTTGCTCAATTCTATCCCTCACTCTTCCACATGACTACTATTTGGCTACAGGTCTTTGCATCTGTTCCATCACTGATGGATGAAGCCTCTGAGGGAACATTCATAATAGGTTCTAGTCTGCAAATATATAAGAGTATCATAAATAGTGTCAGTTTGGCTCTCTCTCATGGGATGGGTCTCCAGTTGTGGCAGTTATTGGTTAGTCATTCCTCAAAAGAAGTTTCATCTAGTCAATGAATTTGGGCCCACTGGGGCTCACAAAGACAAAACCACCAGCCAAAGTGCAAGTAGAGGTGTCCTATACGTTTGTAGCCGATAGTAACCTTGGTTTTCATTCCTACACCCTAGTTCGCGTGATGCTAAAAGCAAGTCTTCCTCCCAGCATCCTCATAACAAGCCCAGAGGGGTCTCCTAGGCGAAACCCGTTAAGTTCACCACCATTGAATCGTCCTCATAACAAGCCCAGAGGGGTCTCCTAGGTGAAACCCGTTAAGTTCACCACCATTGTTACCAACCTCAGGGGCAAGACTTTACATTCCTCTCCCAGCCTAACCCTGACTTCTGATATTCTCTGTTGTCTGTGTTTCAAGAGACATGTTATGTGTTTTCAGTGCCAGAAAATAAAAATAATAAAAAGTAAAAACATACAGTATATGCTCAAAACTTCAGAATAAATTTAAAAGTAATTGCATGTACTACTAGTAAACATATCTAATATTTCATGTGTGGTAATACAGTCTTGGCATATCATTTTTTGTGCTTTATAGTGCTTTCCCTTCCACATGAATTTATGTTCCTAAATATACTATGTAATTATTAGGCATTTCTATTGGACTTTATTCATAATCTTATTTAAGTATAAGTCACAGAAACATAAAGAGATTGACAAAAATTTTAATTTTTGACTCAGAGTTCAGATCTAAGGCTATAACTAAACATTGAATTGCTGCAGTCTCAAGGAGTTTTGATCTCTTCCTGCTATCTGACACAGGAATTGGGAATAATAAATAATTTCTTTGGACCAGAAAACAGAAGAGGTATTTTGGCAGGACCAGCCAAAACACAGCACAACACAACCAAAGAAAACAAAACAAAAAATTAAAAAAGAAGAAAATCACCCTGACCCCTAAATGGGCAATCTAATATTTCAGGATGCTGGAAACAGCGTGCTCCAAATGATCTGTGAATTATATCTGAACTTGTCCCATGACCTTAAATACTCTGTTATATTTAGGATTGACATTTACCACATTTAAAATTCAATCACAAAGTGTGTTCTATGATCAAAAGCTTTTTGTGATATATGTTATATATAGTGGTTCATTAACAGGGTAGCTGGTCTTCTAGGTGTTTGTGTTTTAGTTCTTTTACTGTTTTTGTTCTATTTGTTGTGTGTGGACTCTTTTCCATGATGGAAATATTTATAACTGTAAAGATAAGAGAAAACACAAACTGATACCACCTGTAATATGTGTCATGTTATGCGATGCAAACCACAACTTACTCTCCAAAACCTTATACAAGCTAAGATTAGTGCAACTCAAAAGAAGTTGATGAGGCTTGTTGTTGACTAGGAGTGAACAGAGTGTATGAGTAATGCACTAGAAATTTGTAAAGCAAGGCAAAATGGACAAAGGGAAGCCTCTAAGTAGTGAAAGCCTGCCTTCATCTTCATGCTAGTCAACTATCATCTATTCTTCAGGGTATAAAAATCTCACTGAGTAATAAATCACTGTAGGGACCAGTGCAAATCCACACATCAGAACTCAGTAGAGGCTTATTTGAACTCTGAGAGCTGGAGCTTCTCAAGGACATGCTGTTCATCCAGAACACAGTGTAGATCTCTCTCTGCAAAATAAAGAGCTATGAAATAAGTGGTTGTTAGAAATAAAATCAAGTTTACAAGCCAAATATGTCAGACTTGATATAAATATTGATGTAGTTAAGACACAAATCCAAAGCCTCTAAGAAAACTCAGGTATATTTTCCAGTTTTTGTTGATATACAAAACTTGCTTTCATGCCTTCCAGATGGCATCTGTCTCCTTCCCTGGTTCACAGGGTTTCTCATCTCTTTGTGTAAACACTGTCCTTTAAAGACAAAAGCCCCAGCATTATTTAAAGTGAGATAGTGCCATACATACCCTCAAAAAATGCACCTGGGACAGCACAGATCAATCTGGAGTTTGAAACAAAGCCTTAGACCTGACACATGAAACATATTAATGAGGGTTAGAGTTATAGCAAAAGCCCTTTCATGTCAACTAAATTTCTGTTTAGGAAAAAAAATGACTTTGGGAATTGGTGATATTGCTGGGCCCACTTGCAATGAGCATATCCTGAAAGTCATTCCATTTGTAATTGAGGAGTTTCACCTCCAAAAGACCCAACAAGCAGCTGAAAGATTCAGATGAAAATATTTGCACCTTACCAATGGACAGAAGCAGCTGACCCCTGTTGTTGAATTAGGGAAGGCTGAAAGAAGCTGAGGAGAGGGGTAATCCTGTAGGGGGACCTGCAGTATCAATTAGTTTGGACCCCCAAGATCTCTCAAACACTGGACCATCAAATAGACAGAATACACCAGCTGATATGAGGCCCCCCAAACACATATAGCACAGGACTTCTGGGTCTGTGTTCATTCAGAGATGATGCACCTAACCCTCAAGAGACAGGAGACCCTAGGGAATTTAGAGGCCAGGTGGGGTAGGGGGTGGGCACATCAACGTGGAGATAGGGAGGTGAGGAGGAGATATGAGATGTGGAACAGTTAGAGGGTGGATCAGAGGGAGAATAAAATATAGAGTGTAAAAAATATTAACTAATATAAAAAGAAGTTTCCCACTGCCCAGTAACTTAGAGCTACCTCTTCCAAGTCCACAGGCAACACTACCAAAGGGTTTTAGACAGATTTTGCATATCCTGATCTTTACTTCAAACTAATGAGCAATTCAGACTACTTTTGATTGCACATAGAAAATTCTTCAAGGGCTATATATATGAACAAATACTCCATGACAATGTGCATGTATTCCTAGAGAAACATTTTCAGCATACAAATATATCCAACTCTTTCAAAAAACTTATCTTACATGTGATTCTTTCCACACTTTCACCAAGAGAACCACACAAACCATCCCATACAACCATGCATATATACTTTAATGCACAGGATTCATGTGATCATAGGATGCTCATGTATTCATGGATATTTCTCCAATGTATATTCACAGAGCACACACTTGTATATCCTTGGATATCCAAGATAGGTCTGTCACTTATGCCTATCTCTTATATCTCTTCCTGATAAGACTCTTCCTTGTTATACAACTCAGTCAATGTCTTCACAATGTTTTCACCTAAGATCACATCAATATAGTATTTAATTATAGTTATACATGGTGGAGAGTAGAGTTCAATTCAGTTACAGCACTTAGGTGAGGTTCACATGTATAAGAGTGTCAGTATGTTCAGGAGGGATAACACATTCTTCTCTTATCACCTATAATTCTTGAAAATAAACACTTTCAGAGTTAGTTTTTACACGTCCTTCTTACAACATTTTTTATTCAGGACATCTTTTCCAAAAATTTTTTTGTTGGGTGTTAGAACACAGAACTTTCCATAAACTCAGGAAAAAAGAAAGCTTGGAGAAGTTAGCCAGGACATTACAAATGTGGATTTTGTGGATATAAATGCAGTACTGATTTGAGGAAAAGTGAAGTCACTGGGCTGTATCACAGAACAAAGCCAAGTCTGCACCCTGCAGCTCAGGAGGAGGAGGCCATAGTGTGCCTAACAAAATCTGTAAACTGGTAACTGACATTTACCTTCATCTCAGAAAAATCCCACAATCCAAAGAGCATACATTTCTTCCATTTATCCAGACCTCCTCTGTCACAATATAGAAGGAAATAGAGTACTTTAACAAAAAGATGTCTCAACTGAAGAGAAAGCCAAACTTGTAATGTCTGTCCTTTAAATCTGAATGTTCATAGGAAAAAGATCTACTGTGTTGCATTACTGTGAATGTTACATTTTAAATTAAATAATGATTCCCATTCACAATCTGTCAAAAATTTGGTGAAGCAAATGTGAGTGACCAGAGGACTAGATTCTGGGTTTACCTGTGGATCTAGTCCATGATTCCTCCCAAAATCTGATATAGCGTTTTAAATGAGACACCTAAATAGTCGTGAATAGTGCTCTGAATCCAAGCACACGAGCTCAGAGTAATTACAAAATTTACAAACTTCCCAGGGGACGTTTTCGTCCTTCTATCAATATCAGCCATAAATTTTCTTCTCTTGCAGAATGGTACTGGAGATGAAACATTTTAGAAAGAGAGAAATGAATTGATCTTGCAACATTCAAATTCCATGATATGTAAACCTGATCTAAAGTCAGGCCATAGAGATTCTGTGTGGAGTATTTGTTCTGTGGGGTGCATTTTAGACAACGGTTAATCATGGAGGGGACTATTCATATTCTTCACATGTCAAAGCAAAGGTTTTCACATGTTTCTGAAAACAGAGTTTAAAATGGTTTAATGAGAAGACATTATATCTATCATCTTCATTTCTTCCAGAGAATAAGCTCTGATCCATTACCTGAAACAATAGGCTATTCCCTGGGCACTAAACGTAAGTATCTGAAACTTTTTTATAATTCTGGACAAAAGAAAAAACACTACTTTAATAATTCAGATTTTCTGTCTGAGTGTTAGATATTTATCAAAGGTATAGGTACTCTACTCTTTTCCTCATTAGCATGAAGGATTCCATTTGTTTCAGTAATCGGACTGAGTAATGACTATGATATTTAATGAAAGTTTAATATCACAGTTGTGGTTTGGTTAGTTTTTAAAATATAATGTAAATAATAACTAAGGCTGAAGCCTGAGTGCTGGGAGAAGAAAGAGTTTTCATAAGAAATTAAAGAACATCAAAGAACAGTGAAAACTAAAAGGTAAGTGCAGTTGATTTTGTAGAATCTTTGCCATTTCTTTAGTCATTTTAAATTTCTGTTTTGGACTATATTTGCTATGAGTTTTATATAATTCACTGAACATTACTTACTAATGTTATTAAAGTATATATAAATACCACCAAAAGAAGATGATTAAAGAAATGAACACATGAGATTATAATCAATGATATCAATTATTTATTTTAACAAACCTGGCTCTTATCATTATCAAGATATCCTATGCAGTATAGACTGACCAGATCTAGATTTTATTCCTATTAGCCAAGCAAAGATTCATGAAGAAATAGTTTAAAAGGACATGCTTTTGTTTCAAGTAAACACACATTTGTCTGATATTTTTCTTGTTAATTACCCAGTATATTTCATTACAAACTCTGCCATGACTCTTGTTTTCAACTTTAAGCCTTATCTGTCTACCATCTGTAACTTGACTGAACTAAAATAACAAAAATCTGGCCATCAAAATATCAGGAAATTCATCAATCATGGGGTTATTTTACTCTCTCAAAATAGTAGGGCATTTGAACACATTTGATCCACAGAACAGAGAAACTCTGTTTAAATTTTCTTCTTTTTATTAATAAAGGCTAATGTTAATTTTTTGGTTTTATAGAGGAATGTGTGTGTGTGTGTGTGTGTGTGCGCGTGCGCACGCGTGTGTGTGTGCGTGCGCATGTGTGTGTGCGTGTGTGTGTGGGGGGTGGTGGTGTTTGTATGTGTGTGTGGGTGGTGGTGCTTGTATGTGAATACATGTGAGTAGTAGGAGTATAAATGACGCTGTAGGTCAGAAGCATTGCTTCCACTTAGCTGTTCATTAAAGTTTGTCAACTACCATAGTTGGGTTCTGAGTAATTAACTTATGATTTCAGGAAGAGCATCAAGTGTTCTTGATCTCTGAGGCATCACTCCAGGAATGGTGCCAGAAAGGAAGCTTAAAGGAGCTTACTGTACTGAATGTAATGACTGGTGTAAATGGATTGAGGAAGCACATCAACTTGCCATTGTCTAAGTTAAAGTTTGTTTCAGAAATTTTGCCTTTGTAAAGGGCAGTACTAAATGGTCCTATATCCCCTGAAATACCAACCTTCCATGAGGAAATGTTAATCTTGACTTTGGATGCTATTGCTCTCAGGATTACAAAGACAAAGAGTTTCTGGAACACTAAGAGCTCAACTTGGAATTTGTAGGAATTTGAAGCCAGAGAGCAATGATATCTTCTGTTAAGCAAGAAGAACAACATAGGAGAGCTTGATAAATGAAAAATAAGATTTGTAGAGAAAGCTGGGGTGAAGAGATAGCCTGGAACTGTGGGAAAATAAAAAGTAATGGAGATAGGGAAAATATGGGGAATTGGGAAATGGGAAATGTAGCCAAGAAAGGACAGAAGATGCTGAATAGCTGGCATCCTATAGGAGCAATATGAAGAGGAAAAATGTAGAGAGTAGGAATAGAAAAATGAGGGGAAAGGGTGAAAAAACATATGGTGCTGGCAAGGAGCCAATGCAAATTAAGAGTACAGGATAGGAGGCTAATTCATTTGCAGGCTGTACTCACTTCCTGATCCTGGCTCACTGCAGTTCCACTTCTATCCTTGGATCTAGGTCTTTTTCTAAGAATACCATGGCCTACCTGCTCCATGCTCAACTATTTATGCTAACCACCCTAATATTAGTTCTGTACCTGAGCCATTACCCTGTGCTAAGTCACATTCTGGTTGGCATAGAAAAATCTAGTATGGAGGAGGAAGGGGCCCTAGGAGCACTGAACTTTGCCGTCAGTAAAATGAAAAAAAAAAAAAAAAAAAAAAAACAGTGCCGTACAGAAGCTTTCCAGTTTCCTGAGGTCTTATTTATCAATTCTTGATCTTAGAGCATGAGTCATTGGAGTTCTGTTTAGGAAATTTCTCCCTGTGCCAATGAGTTCAAGGCTCTTTCCCACTTTTTTTCTATTATATTCAGTATCTCTAGTTTTATGTTGAGGTCCTTGATCCACTTGGACTTGAGCTTTGTACAAGGTGACAAATATGGGTCTATTTTCATTCTTCTACATACAGACAGCCAATTAGACCAGCACCATTTATTGAAGATGCTTTCTTTTCTCCATTGTATATTTTTGGCATCTTTATCAAAAGATCAAGAGAAAATAACTGTGTGGTTTTATTTCTTTGTCTTCAATTCTATTCCATTGAACAATGTGTCTATCTCTGTACCAATACCATGCAGTATTTATCACTATTGCTCTTTAGTAAAAAAGCTTGAGGTCAGATATGGTGATTCCCTCAGCTGTTCTTTTATTGTTAAGAATTGTTTTCCCTATTCTGTGTTTTTTGGCCTTTCTAGATAAATTTGAGAATTGTTCTTTCCATGTCTTTGAAGAATTTTGTTGGGATTTTGATGAGGATCCCATTGAATCTGTAGATTGTCTTTGGTAGGATGATCATTTTTAGTCTTTTAATTCTGCAAAACCATGAACATAGGAGATCTCTCCATTTTCTGAGTACTTTTTCAATTTCTTTCTTGAGAGAATTGAAGTTTTTGTCATACAGGTCTTTCACTTGTTTGGTTAGAATTATCCCAAGATGTTTTATATTATTAGTGGCTCTTGTGAAGGGAGTTGTTTCCCTAATTTCTTTCTCAGCCTGCTTATCCTTTGTATGAAAGAAGGCTACTGATTTATGTGAATTAATTTTATATCTATCTACTTTACTGAAGTTGTTTATCAACTGGAAAAGTTTTCTGGTAGAATTTTTGGGGTCACTTATGTATACTATCCTATCATGGCAAATAGTGATACCTTAATTTCTTCTTTACCAATTTGTATCCACTTTATCTCTTTTTGTTGTCTTATTGTTCTAGCTCACATTTTGAGTACTATATAGAATAGATATGGTGAGAGTGGGCATCCTTGTCTTTTCCCCAATTTCAGTGGGATTGCTTCAAGAATCTCTCCGTTTAATTTGATATTGGCTCTTGGTTTGCAGCAAATTCCTTTTATTTTGTTTAGGTATATGTCTTGAATTACAATTACTAATTTCACCGATACTTTTAACATAAAGTGGTGTTGTATTTTGTCAAATGTTTTTCTGCATCTAAGGAGATGATCATGTGATTTTTTGAGTTTGTTTATAATAGTGGATTACATTAATGGAATTGCATATATTAAACCAACCTTGTATCCCTGGGATGAAGCTTACTTGGTCATGGTGAATGATGGTTTTGATGTATTCTTGGATTCCATTTGCAAGAATTTTACTATTTTTGTATTGATATTCATACGTGAGACTAGTCTAAAGTTCTCTTTTTTGGTTGTGTCCTTGTGTGGTTTAGGTATCAAAGTAATTGTGGCTTCATAAAGGGTAGTGTTCCTTCTGTTTCTATTTTACGAATAGTTTGAGGGAAATTGTTATCAGGTCTTCTTTGAAGGTCTGGTAGAATTCTGCACTAAATCCATTGGGTCCTGGGCTTTGTTTAGTAGGGAGGTTTTTAATGACTTCTATTTTCTTCTGCAGTATGGGCCTGTTTAGATAGTTTACCTGTTCTTGACTTAATTTTGGTATGTGTCATCTATCTAGAAAACTGTCCATTTCATCTAGATTTTATAGTTTTGTTGAGTCTAGGCTTTTTAGTAGAATCTGGTGATTTTTTGAATTTCTTTCATTTCTGTTATTATGTCTCCCTTTTCATTTCTGATTTTTTTATTTGGATACAGCTTCTAGGCTCTTTAGTTAGTTTGGCTAGGGGTTTATCTATTTTCTTGATTCTCTCAAAGAATCAGCTTTTGGTTTTGCTGATTCTTTGTATTCTTCTCTTTGTTTCTATTTGGTTGATTTTGACACTGAGTTTGACTATTTCCTGCCTTCTAGTCCTCTTGAGTGAGTTCGCTTCTTTTTTTTCTAGAGCTCTCAGGCATGCTGTTAAGCTCTTAGTGTAAGATCTCTCCAGTTTCTTTACCAGGGCACTTAGTGCTATGAACTTTCTTCTTAGCACTGCTTACATTTTGTCCCATAAATTTGGGTATGATGTGTCAACATTTTCATTAAATTCTAGGAAACATTTAATTTCTTTCTTTACTTCATTCCTGGCCAAGTTATCATTGAGTAAAGAGTTGTTCAGTTTCCATCTGTATGTGGGATTTCTGTAGTTTTTGCTGTTTTTGAAGACCTGCCTTAAGCCATGGTTAACTGACAGGATGCATAGTATAATTTCAATCTTCTTGTATCTCTTGAGGTTGTTTTGTGACCAATTATTTGGTTGATTTTGGAGAAGGTATCATGAGGTATTGAGAAAAAAGTATATTCTTTTGTTTTAGGCTAAAACGTTCTGTAGATATCTGTTAAACCCATTTGGCTCATAACTTCTCTTAGTTTTACTATGTTTCTGTTTAGTTTCCATTTCAGTGAGCTGTCCATTGATGAGAGTGAGATGTTGAAATTTCTCACTATTTTGTGTGGGGTTTGATGTGTGTTTTGAATTTTAGTAAAGTTTCTTTTTTGAAAGAAAAAAACTTGGGTGCTCTTGCATTTTGGAATATAGATGTATAGAATTGAGATTTTCTCTTAGTGGATTTTCCTCTTGATGAATATTAAGTGTCCTTCTTCATCACTCCTGATAGCTTTTGGATAAAAGTCTATTTTATTGGATATTAGGATGGCAACTCCTGCTTCTTTCCTGGGACCATTTGCTTGGTTGACCTTTTTCAATCCTTTCACTCTGAGATAGTATCTGTCTGTCTTTACTATTGAAATGTGTGTCTTGTATGCAGCAAAATGCTTGATCTTGTTTATATATGTAGTCTGTTAGCTTATATCTTTTTATAGATTAGTTAAGTCCATTAATATTGAGAGATATTAAAGAGAGATGACTGTTGGTTCCTGATGTTTGTTTTTGTAGGTGGCTTTATGTACTTGTGACTCTCCACTCTTGAATTTGTTATGCGATGCATAATATCTTGTCCTTCCTTTGGTACAGGTACCTTCCTTTTGTTGGAGTTTTCCTTCCAGGATCATCTGTAGTGCTAGGTTGGTAGATAGATACTGTTTGATTTTGTTTTATCCTGGGATATTTTGGTTTCTCCATCTATATTGCTTGAGAGTTTTGCTGGATATAGTAGCTTGGGCTAGCATTTGTGTTCTCTTAGAGTCTGCATGACCTCTGACCAGGCTCTTTTGGCTTTCATAGTCTTTGTTGAGAAGTCTGGTGTAATTTGATAGGTTTACCTTTGTATGTTACTTGGCCTTTTTCTCTTGCAGTTTTTAATATTCCTTCTTTGCTCTGTGTATTTGGTGTTTTGATAATTATATGATGAGAAGATTGTCTCTTCTTGTCCCATTTATTTTATATTCTATAGGCATCTTGTACATTTATGACCATCTCTTTCTTTAGGTTGGGGAAGTTTTCTTCTCCAATTTTGTTGACAACATTTTCAGGTCCTTTGAGCTGGGAATCTTCATTCTCCTCTATTCTGATTATTTTTAGATTTGGTGTCTTGATTGTGTCCTGAATTTCCCAGATGCTTTGGGTTAGGAGCTTTTTCTCTTTTGAATTTTCTTTGACAGTTTTGTCAATGTTGTCTAAGGTATCTTCTAGACCTGAGATTCTCCCTTCTATCTCTTATATTTTGTTGGTAATACTTACATCTATAATTTCTGACCTCTTTCTTAGGCTTTACATTTCCAGGTTTATCTCCATTTCTGTTTTCTTTATTGTTTCCACTTCCACTTTCAGGTCTTGGATCACTTTATACAATTCCTTCACTTATTTACCTGTATTAACCTCTATTTATTTCAGTGAGTTATTGATATCCTCCCTAAAGGACTCTATTATCTTCATGAGATAGAAATTTAGATCAGCTTCTTGATTTTCAGGTGTGTTGTTTTATTCAGGGCTTGTTGTGTTGGAAGAACTGGGTACTGATGATGCTCATGTATTTTGGCTTATCTTGCTTATGGTCTTGAGCTTGCCTTTATTCATCTGGATATCCGTGGTGTTTGTTGGTCTGTGTGACTGTATAGAGTGTCCCTTTTTATCCCTGGTTTGCTTCAGGTCTCCAGATAGGCCTGCAGCCTTGCTGTATCAACCCCCCTGTTGGCCCTGTCATCTGTGGTCTCTTCACAGAGGCAGAGAAGCTGCTGATCTGTTGCCCTGGCTGCAGTAGAGCCCTTGGGAGGCCTTTGGATTGTCGGGTTTTCAGTGGAGAAGTCAAACTGTTTTTCAACTGCCCTAAGTGCAGCGGATCCACAATTGCTCTGAGAGCAACTTATCCTCAACTGCTCTGAGTGCAGTGGGTCCTCTAGGATGGATCAGGATATGAAGTCTTCATGGGAGTTGACCAACTAGGGCTCTGCCACAGCAGCAGGGACATGGCAAAAGGGGTGAAAGTGACAGAAGGGAGTAGTATTCAGGAGGGCATAGTTTTGATGGGTGATGGTCCTAAGTGATCAGTCTCCCAGCAGCAGCTCTGAGACTTGGGGTGGGTGGCAGATCTTACAAACTGCTCTGAGTGCAGTGAGTTCTGTAGAACAGATTGAAATATGGAGTCTTTGGGGGAACAAACCACCTAGGGGTCTTCCCCAGCAGCAAGGACCAGGAGGAAGGGCAATAACACAGTCTTTGCACATCATTTTTGTGTGTTTTCTCATACTTTTCTTCTCATGTGAATATATATCCCTAAATGTATGTAATTAATAGATTTTTTTTCTCTTTAACTTTATCCATCATATTCTTTTAATTGAAACTCATGAAAATGTACACAGATTAACAAAATTTTCCAGCTTCCTCTCAGATTTAACATTTAAGGACATACCATGACATTGACTTTCTGCAATCACATGTAGTACTGAACTCTAATAGGCTCTTTGACACATGTATTGGCAAAAATCAAGAATTTCCTTTGGCTCAGAGTAAATAGAAGAGATATTTTGTGTGTATCATCCAAAACAAAGCAAAAAGAAAAATATAAAACAAAAAAAGCACTCTGACTCCTTCGTGAGCAATAGAATCCAAGACATCCAATATTTTAAGGATGTAGGAGACAGCCTACTCCAACTGATGCGTAAATCATATCTGAACTGGTGACGGGACCTTAAATACTCAGTTATATTAAGGTTTGACATTTACAACAAGATTTTAAACTCAATTACACAAAATGTTCTATAATCCAATGCATTTTTCTGATGTCTGTTATATTGAGTGTTTCATTCAGAGGGTAGCTAGTTTCTTGGGGTTTTACTCATGTTTTGGTTGTTCTCTCATGTTTTTTGTTTTGTTTGTTGTAGGTGGACTCTTTTCTATATTGGAAATATTTATCACTAAGAATTAGAAAAAAACATAAACCAATACTATTTGTAATATGTTTAATGTTATACAAAAGCAAACCTCATCTTAAATCAAAATCAATATGAATTTCACCAACTTTTTTCTTTGATTACTCTCAAATGTAATCTGAAAATTAATTTTTTCTATCAGTTACTAGTAATAACACAGGGTAGAAACGTATTCTGTCTTAAATGAAAGTTATATGATCTTCAACATTCATAACTTTATATTCACAACAGCTAGGAAATCATCAGCTTAGATGTCAATCATTTGACTTAAGAAAATGATGATATACCAAAACTACTGATGAAAATATTGTTCAGTTTGAAATAACTTATTTAATTTCACATTGAAATATTATAGTGGTCATGTAGTCCCTGTCCATAATATATTCATGTATACCCCATGGTATTGGCATAACAACAAACAGATTGGTTGATTAGTGGAACTGAATCAAAAACCCAGAAAGAGGCCAACATGCCCATGAACACTTGATTTTTTTTAATAAAGAACCAAATTTATGCAACAAAGAAAGAAAGCATCATGGAAAATTGGTTCTGATTTAAGTACAAGTCTACATTAGATATATATTGATAGATTCATATTTTCACTCGGCACAAAGCTCAAGTAAGAGTGGATAATAGACCTCAACATAAAACCAGATACACTAAATCTGTTAGAAGAGAAAATGGGAAATAGCCTAGAGTGCATTGACATAGCAAACAATTACCTGAATAGAACACCAACAATAAGAAACTCAAAAAACTTACATAAAGCAAAAAAAATCCATCAAAAGGATAAAATGACAGCCAACAAATTAGGAAAAAGTCTTCACAAACTCTATATATGACATACGACTGTTTTCCAAAATATATATAGAACTTAAGAAATTAGAAATGAGCAAAAGGAATAACCCAAAGGAAAAAGAGGTACAGATTTAAGCAGAGAAATCTTAACAAAGGAATCTCTAATGGCTAAGAAGCACATACAGAAATGCTCTGTATCTTCAGAGATTTTCAAATAAAAATAACTCTGAATGGTTAAGAGCATAATCTTAAATAAGACCTCATGCTGCTGAGAACATGGAGCAAAGGGAATAATCCTCCATTGCTAGTAGGAAGGAAAATGTATAACTGCCTTGGAAGTGAAGTTGTTGGCTTCTGAGAAAATAGGGAATAACACTAGCTCAAGATCAGGTACACTACTCCTTCTCATAGACCCAAAACACACTTTGCAATACCACAAGGATACTTGCTAAATTATGATCATAGTAGCTTTGTTCATAATAGCCAGAAACTGGAGACAATTCAGATATCTGTCAAGTAAAGAATCTATAAAGACAATGTGGCATGTTACCATAATAACCAAAAATACCCTGGGACTGAATTATAGCCTGAAGATTAATTACAAGAAGAATGCCACAATTGAGAAATAGGTTTGCATGAGAAATTCTGACAGATTTTTTCTTTCTTTTTTTATACATATCACTTTATTAGCTTTAATCACTTTAATTTTGATAGGATTTGTGGGGTAAAGAATCACAGATTTAATTGAAAAGTTCTCAACATATAACTATTTTCCAGAAATATTGTAGGAAAATTTCAGAGCTTTCAAATATAGCAGCTAAGCAAATAATTTAAAAATAGCATTGGTGGGCATCATAGATGAGATATATACTTGAAACTTTCAGGTTAGGTGAAACTTTTCACATCTAATATTCTTTCATGGTCAGACTAATTGTACAACAACCACATGCAAATACTGAAGATTGCATATTACCTGAATTTGATACCTAAAACTCAAGGTGGAAGAAGAGAACTCACACTTGATAGTTGTCCTCTGACTTACACACATACTGTGACATACATACTTGTGTGTTCATGCATGCACATGAGTTTTCATACACACACATGTTTGTGTATGAGCATATATAACACATATATACGTTTACACAATGAATTGTTACTCAGCTCTTCCAAATGATGACATTATGAATTCTTTTAGGCTGATGGAGGGAATTCAAAAAAATTATACAGAGCAAGGTAACCCACTCCCTATAAAGACAAGCATGGCATGTAGGGAGTCATTTATAGGGGTACATAGATGACATTAGACATAAAGGATAGAATAACCATGATATAATCTATAGTCCCAAAAAAGCTAAATATCAAAGAGGGTGAAAGGGAGGACCCTAGAATCTCACTAAGAAGGAGAAATATAACAGACATTGAACGTAAGTGGATGGAGTGAACTGGGTGAGCAAAGGTGTGAGTAGGGTAAACGCAAAGAAACTATGTAGGGAGGATGGTGTCAGAAAACTGGCACATAGAAGTGGAATGGGTCCTGGGTTGGAAGGAGGATGGCACCTCTCAGATGACCTCAAAGCTCATCTCAATGGAAACTCCCGGCAATATGTGAGGGTGAACCCAGAAAAGACACTTAGTAGTGGGGGATATGGAACCTGAAATGGCCAGCTCCCATAACAAGGCAAGACAAGCAGTGTAGGGATTGGGATACAAACCCAGCTGCAAAAGTTTACACCCACAGATTGTCTTGCCTACAAGATATGGTGGAATAAAGATGCAACAAAAATTAATGGAATGCCCAGCCTATGACTGGCTCAACAAGAGACCTTGACATGATAGAGAACCCACAACTTACAGAATTAATCATATTCTGTTGTACTTTAAGCCAAAAGCCTAACATAATTGTTAACTTATAATCTTTACAGATCAACTGATGGAAACAGAGTCAGAGACACATAGAAAAGCATTAAGTGGAGCTTGGGGAATTCTATGGAAGAGGAGGAGGTTATTGTAGGAGACAGATGGATCAAGGACACCACAAGCAAACCCACAAAAACTACTAACCTGTGCCCATAGTGGCTCCCAGAGACTGAACTAGAAGCCAGAGCTCATGCAGTTTGAACTTCAAGTAGAACTCCTAAGTGCAGGAGCAAAGGCTGTTTTGGACTCTGTGGCTTGCCTTAGAATTTTTTCCCATACCTGTGATCTCTTGTCTAGCTTCAAGGGGAGAAGATGCACTCAGTCTAATGCATAATGATATGCCAAGGTGGCTTGATATCCAAAAAAGCCTTTACCTTTTCTGTGGAGAAATGGAGGGGATATGAGGGAAATGGAGGTGAGAGAAAGGGGGAGTAGGAATTGGAAGAGAGGACAGAGGAGAAGCTGCATCACAGTGGAAAAGAAATATTTAAAATAATGAAAAAGAATACCTCACTAGATAATTGTTGGGCAGTGTGCAGTTCTGACAGCCAGAGTCCAGTAGAGCCACCTTGGAATCCCGGAGACCCACTGAGCATTTGCTCAAAGGGACGGAAGGCGTTCAGTGAATTGCTCCTGAGACCATGGCTCAGATTTCAGCCCAGACCCCTCACAGCTGCCCCTGCAGGAGATGTGTGCTCTATCAGGCAGACACTGCCTCAAACTCCCAGCATTCTAGCTGGACCTTACACACAGTCATCTGACCACAAGCCAGGCATGCCACGCCCCATACAATAAAAGGGGTGGTTTGCCCCCTCGTCTCTATTGCTTCCTCACTCTCTTGCTCCCTCACTCTCTTGTTCTCTCCTTCTTCTCTTGTTCTCTTCCTCTCTCACTTATCCCTCTCACTCTTACTCTTACCCTCTTGCTCTCTCTCTCCTCTTTGCTCTTTCGCACTCTTCTCTTTTCTCTCCCTTCTCTTTTCTCTCTCTCTCCTTCCTCTCCTTTCCTTCTCTCCACTCAACTAGCATATTTCCCCTTCCTACAATAAAATAACTTATTCATATATTGCCTCCCTTTTAATTAAGGCTTTGTGCAGCAAACAGGCCAGCCCTGGGAGGAAAGAGAGAGACCTGGGCCTCAACACCAGACCCCCTGCCACCCAGGGAGAGAGAGAGCATCAGCAGACCAGGCCTGGGCCTTAACCCAGGCCCCTCCGGTCTTTTTTGAACCACAGATAATGACATCCATAAAAAAAATCCTAATATATACTTAGTTGTTTCACTCAATTTGGCAGTGTTGCTTGGATTTTTTTGGATACTATTACAAAGTATGTTCATACATCTAAATATTTAAAGTGAATAATCATAAAAGTGAAATATGAACACATAAATTCATAAATGCAAGGTCTTGATCTCTCTTTAGGAGACTTAGTTGCACTGACAGTTTGGCTAGCAGCTTACTGGCCAGGTGTTACACACTGAGTCCAAATGTACAGGATCTAGAAACCCAAAAGCCAATATTGCTATGAGGTTATGTCACCTGGGATAACATCTCAATAATGGGGGTGGTATCAAAGCCAACATTCATGACCTAGTTAATCTTACTTGCCTTTTCTAGGAATAGCCTCAAGAAATGCACCTGGGACAGCACAAATCAGTCTGGGGTTTGATACAAAGCCTTAGACTTGACATATCAAAAGTATTGATGAGGCATTAGAACTATAGCAAGAGCTCTATTATGTCAAGAACATTTTTATCTAGGAAAAACTCTCACTGGAGATTGGGTGATATTTCTAGGCACACTTGAAATCACCATTTTTGGAAGAAACTCAGGTTTAATTAAGAGATTTAACCCTGCCAAGTAACCTAAAGCTACTTCTTCCTGTCTAGCAGGCAACATCACCAAAGGATCTTAATGAGACTTTGTGTATCTTGATCCTCACTTCAACCTAATGGGCAATTCAGAATACTTCTGAATGCACTTTGAAAGTTCTCCAAGAGGTTTTAATATCAACAAACACTCCATGACAATGTGGATGTGTATTCTACAGAAATACACCATTTTAACATACTAATATATTCACTTCTTTGAAAAAAACATGTCTCACATGTGCTTCTTCAAACTTTCCTCAAGAGAATACACATATCCTTCCCTGTATCCATGTACATACACATTAATACACAACATACATGTACTCATAAGAAGCTCATATATTCATTGATATCTTCCCCTTTGTATATTCACAAAACAAAATTTGTATGCCTTTGTATATCTAAGATAGGTCTGTATCTTATGCTATGTTTGTATCTCTTTCTGATATGGCCTATTCTTGCTGTTCAACTCAAGACTGTGTCTTCAGACAGGTTTCTTTGGTTTCACCAAAGATCACATCAATGTAGTATTTAGTTATATCTATACTACATAAAGAGAAGAGTTTGATTCAGTTAAAGCACTTTGCTGAGGTTTACATGCTTGCAATTTGATTCCATAAGAGTGTATAATCTGAGATACAGGAAGGATCATGTATTCTCTCATTATCATCTATAATGCTTGGAAACCAAAACTTCCAGAGTCAGTTGCTAAACCTCTTTCTTATAACTTGTTTCTTCTGGGGATTTCTTCCAAGAAATTTTATGTTGTGAGTTAGAGCACAGAACATTCCATAGACTCAATAAAAGAAGGCAGCTTGGAGAAGCCAGCCACGATATTACAAATGACCATTTTTCTAGATAGAGATACAGGACTTTTCTGAAGAAAAGTAAAGATACTATGCTGCAGCACAGGAGTAACTCAAACATGCAAAAGTCAGCTCTGGAGGTAGATGTCAAGGTGTACTTTATGAAATCAGTAAGCTGGTACATTTATTTTAGTCCCAGAAAATCTCACAACTGAAAGAGCCTACATTTCTTCTATTTGTCCAAAATTCTTCACTTACAAGATGGAAGAACATAGCATACTTTAACAAAAAGATACATGGGCTGAAAAGGAAGCCAACCTTGTAATTTCTGCACTTTAAGTCTGAATGTTCATAGGAAAAATTTCCACTGTGTCACATATCTGTTATATCAAAATTTAAATTCGATAATGAATCCCAGGCAAAATATGTCCAAATTCTGGTGAAGCAAATATGAGTGCTCAGAGGACTCAGTTTTGGGTTTCCCTGTGAATCCAGGAGTGAGGCCATTATTGCTCCCAAAACCTGATGTAGACTTTGGCAATGAGACCCATGAATAGCAGTGAATAGTGCTCCAAATCTAAGTACACAAGCTCATAGTAACTACAGACGTTCAAATTTGTGAGGAGCTCTTTTCTTTCTCCTAAGAATATCATTCATTAATTTACTTGTCTTTCAGAATGCTACTGAAGGATAATCATTTTAGAATGAGAGACATGAATTGTTCTTGCAACATTCAAATTCCGTGAGATTCAGACCTGATCTAATAGAATGTCACAGAGAATCTTTGTGGAGTCTTTGTTGGGTCAGGTGCATACTAGGCAACAGTTAATCATAAAGGGAACTATTGATATTCTTCACATGTTCAATCACACGTTTTCTTATGTTTCTGAATAGAGAGTTTCAGATGGTTGAGTGAGGAGGAATTATATCACCTTCCTGTCTGCCAAAGAGAAAGCTGTGATGCATTACCTGATTGCATAAGCTATCCCCTGGGTACTAAAGAAAGAGTCTGAAATTCCATCATAATTCTGGGCAAAAGGAAAAACATTACTCTAGTAATACAGAGTTTCTTTCTGCATCTTTCATATTTTTCAAGGAGGTATGGTACTATCCTCTTTCTCTCATCAGCATGAAGAGTTTCATTTGTTTCAACAATCTTGCACCAGGCTGAAGAAGTGTAATGAAGATGACTCCTAATGGAAGGTTAATATCACAGTTGTGGTTTGGTTAGTTGTTTTTTAAATATAATATATGGAATAACTAAGCCTGAAGCCTCAGCACTGAGAGAAGAAGGAGTGCTAATAATAAATTAAAGAACATCAAAGAACAGTGTAACACCAATGGAAGAACAACTCATTTTGTAGGAACTTTTCAGTTATATGGAGGAGTGTGTTTCTCTCTGTCTATCTCTCTCTCTCTCTCTCTCTCTCTCTCTCTCTCTCTCTCTCTCTCTCATGAGTGTGTGTGTGTGTGAGTGTGTGTGTGTATGTGTGTGTGTGTGACTGAATGTGACCCTAGAGGTAAGAAGCACTGCTTTCACTTAGCTTGTCATTAAAGTTTGACAACCAGCTTAGTTGGGATCTGAGTAATTAACTTGTGATTTCAGGAAGAACATTGATTGTTCTTGATCTCTGAGGCAACACTCCAGGCCTGTAGTTTTTTCCATATCTAATCCTCTCAAACTAGACACACACAAGTCATAGGAGAGATAGTCATTTCCTGTCCTGTCCTGTCCTCTTCTGTCATATCCTGTCCTGTCCTGAAGATTTGGCCCTCTGAACAAATTAGAGTGCCAACGGGGAAGCAACCTTGAAGGAGCTTCCTGCACTGAATGTAATGACTGGTGGTGATGGGCCATGGAAAGAAATCAACCTGGCACTGTCAAAGTTAAAGGTCATTTCAGAAATTTTGCCTCTGAAAAGGGCAGTACTAAATGATCCTATATCCCCTGAAATACCACTCTTCCATGAGGAATTTTTTATTTAGCCTTGGATGATACTGCTCTCTCAGGGTACCAAAGACAAAGAGTTTCTGGAACACAAAGTCTTCAACTTGGATGTTATAGGGATTTGAAGGGCAGAGAAGAGTGATATATATTGTTACAAAGGAAGACCAACCTAGGTGAACTCAAAAGGGAAAGAATAAAAATTGTTGAAGAAGTCTGGGTGAAGACATAGCCTGAAAGTGTGAGAGAATAAGAAGGGGAGATACAGGGGAGATGGAGATTTTGGCAAGAAGATGTGGAATAGAAAAGGACAGAAGTGGATAAAGATCTTCCAACCTGTAGGAACAATGTGAAGAGAGAAATAATATAGAGGGCAGAAATAGACAATGGGAGGTAATGGGTGAAAAAAAAGAAAACATATGTTGCTGGCAAGGAGCCAATCCAAATGAAGAGTAGAGGATAAAAGACCAACTCATTTCCAGGCTAACTCACTGCCTGATCAAAGCTCAGTAAAGTTCCACTTCTAGCCTTGGATCCAAGTCTAATTCTAAGAAAACCATGGCCTACCTGCTCCATGCTCAACTATTTCTACTAACCACCCTCATATTAGGTCTTAACCTAATATGTGACCCTGTTGTAGGTCACATCCTGGGTGGCATAGAGAAATCTAGTATGAAGGAGTATGGGGCCCAAAAAGCCCTGGATTTTGCTGTCAGCCAGTACAATAATAAAAAACGTGACATGTTCCTGAGCAGTGTGGTGAAAGTGAAGAGTGTCCAAACACAGGTATGTGACCTTTTAATTAAGGAGACTGATTTATCTTATAAAGGACACATATATTTCCTTAGCCCATCTAGCATTCTCTGCACCTTGCTGCTCTCTGATCCTGATTCACTCTGCTTTGTAACTAGTGATTTTAGATGGGGATATTCACAGTATTCACATATTTTTCCCTTTATTACATCTTTCCAGAGCACATTTTCTGTCCTCTGGAAGCACCTGTAGGTTCGCTTACTCAAACCGCAACAACCACTGTTTCACTCCTTTGAAATGTAAGAGTATGCTGTCAGTTTATACATGTCTGTTTCTTGCTAAACATCTCACTCACACCAGAACAAAGGTCTTTTCAACAGATATTCTGAGAACTTCATATTACTAGTTTTCTTCAATCCAAAGACAATTTATATAGATAATTTTTATGTGACCAAAAAAAGTAAATTCTCACAACTACTTTTCCTTCTTGAAATTTTTAGTGTCTTTCATATAAGTCTTATCCTGTTTATGGGCAAATATCAAAATCAATTACAACTATAGCACAGGTCATCTCTGTCAATCCATCAAGTCTTCTTTACTACTATATTTGATTGTGTTGAGTCCAGATTCCTCCATTTCCCCAAGGCTCTGATATCTGGGAGAGTCATTTTTTAGATGTTTTGTTAGTAAACTGTTCAGTGTACATTTTCCATGATATAAAATGGAATTTTATACATTTTAAAAGATTTTATAAGGTAAATCAAAAAACAATATTTATACCCAGTTTACTGATATACAGGATCACTCAGGTTGCATAGTTATATTATTAGCCACTCTGAGTGGTTTCATGTCCCAACAGCTTCGTGTGGTCTAAATTACCTTTGCTTAAATTTTTACAGACCATTATATAGAATCAGTTGCCCCCAGCAGCGGTGGTAAGCCTATATTTCCCAGCGGCATGAACAGAGTGGTTCCATGATATGATGTTTCTGAGATATGTGTTAGCTGCTCAAAGTATGAAGACACGATGACGCAACATAGTGAAACCATGTAAAATCACATTCATTAGAACAGTGCTTTCATCTCTCATAGCACATAATTATACAGACAAAATGTTAACCCGTTTGACCCAATGCTTCTTCAGGTTGACTAGAGATGATAACTTATGCTACCACATGAGTCTTTGTAGTAAGAGTACCACTAATCTAGAGAATCTTAGCTTCATTTTTCATGGTTATCTTGGAGTGTTGCTGGTATCAGATCCAACAAATTGTTTCTACTTCCTCTACATGTGATCTTTGGGTCATACTTTGGTGATCCTCTCAAACTTTTACAGATCACCACAGGGAACTATACTGGAATATAGCAGCACTTAAGACCCAATGGAGAATGTTACAACAAAAATAAGAGGCCAAGAGCCCTTACTAGTGGCTACTAAGCCAGGGTCAACAATGAAACAAAAGATGAAATTTATATTAGCAGTTCTTCATACTATTAATTTTTATCATGTGTAACCCTCTCTAAAAGACCATCTCACAAGCACATGGTAGATATTACTAACATGAATACTGACACAGCTATGTGTCATGCTGTGTCAAGGTAAAGATCTTTTTGCTTCTTGCCCTGAATATCAAAGATGAAAGAATAACCCAGTTCTTCCTGTCTACAGCATTTTCCCATGAACATAGGGTATCCTGTTCAGTACTCACTTATGGTACAAGAATTAATAAAAAAGAAATCTCTGATGTGTCATCTAGATTGCCAACTTGGTTTTAATGAAAAAATGGATAAGTGATTATTAAGAAAATCTTCTATGGTATTGTGTAATAACTTTTAGAGATATGAATGAATTCTGAATCTCTTGAGAGTCCTCTCTAATAATCCATAGATCTAATAATCCATGCTATTAATGAATAGTGATGATAGTTAGGTAGTGGGCATACTTAAAGAAAATGTCATTGAGACTCTTGTCTAACCTCGTGTGTTTTTCTGAATCTTTTATGTCCTCTTCGTAGATTTCTGTCAACATGATGTTAATTCTTTTGTTCTTTAGAACTTTCTTTGCATAACAGACAATCACCTCTGAAACCCTGACACTTACACCAAAAGAAACACCTATATAAACCTCTTCATTCAGGTCTATTACGTGGAATGGGTAGACGATTAGAGAATCATAGATCATTGCACATATCATAGGCACAGTGAATAGAATGGATGCATCTCATTTTGTTGACTTGAAGTTTAATGCGAGAAGATGCATGAGATTCACTTATGAGTATACTGGGATCTTAATACTTTGTCTCCTCTTACCATTTGTTTTTCTCTACAGTTCGAACTGGTTGAGCTTAGGATTCTCTGTGGAAAAACAGCTAAATGTTTTCAATTAAAAATGTAAGAGAGGCATGAGAATTTCATACTCCAAAGATATTCCTATTAATAATTTCACTTTAGGTGAAGATGAAATAAGCCTGTGTTTCTTTTGACTAAAATATTCTTTTAATGCAGCATCCCATGTCCTCATGATAATGTGGAGATGAGTCTGAATAAATGAAAAGCATGGATTTTCTGCTGTGAAGAAGATTCAGCTAAAGATTAATAGTGAGCTTCCACATATTACTTATTGGAACAAAGCTAGTTCTTTGCCATTTGCAGGCTTCAGTCTCAAATAATTACTATGATTTATCCTCCCAAAATCACTTGTAGTATCAGCTGCCAAATTTATATTGCCTTAATGTCAACTTTATATCCTCGGAGCTACATACTTTTTCAAAATATTTTCAGAAACATTGCTGTTTTTCTGTTCTTTCTCACTTTGTGGAATGTTAAAGAGCTCATAGAAAGTTCTGTTTAATGTTAAAAATGAATCTTTAACTTCTCCTTAGGTGGTGGCTGGAAAGAAATTTGTATTTGATGTGATCTTAGGCAAAACAACATGTTTGAAGACCCAGGCTGACTTGACCAACTGTCCCTTAAATGAAGAGGCTGATCAAAAGGAGGTATGAATATAACCCATGCCAGACACATTTTTTGTGCAAGTAGAGGGATGTATAAGCTTGTGAGTTGTGAAAGCACATTTGTGATCATATTCATACTAAAATGCAATATTGTAAACATGGAAGAAGGTGTGTGTGTTTGTGTGAGTGAGTGTGAGAATGTATGTGTGTGTGTGTGAGTGAGTGGGTGTGAAAAGGTGTGTGTGTGTGTGTGTGTGTGTGTGTGTCTTTTATGTCTGTTGTATATAAGCAGATCAAAGTGTGTCTTGACTTTCCTTGGGCAAAAGTGGAAAGTTATGTAAGTGACACATGGGTTTTTACAGAGTGTGTATGTGTAAGTGTAAGGTACTTAGTCAAGAATATGTCCATGAAGTATTGGTAGTATATGTAGCAGTGGGGGGGGGCAATGTATCTGTACACATAAATAATTCGAGCTGCTCTGTAGGTTAAAATGTGAATAGTGTACTCTCAGATCAATGTGGTGTTGCCTGATTGAACTGGAGGAGTCAGTTCATTGTTGGTGTCTTAGTCAGGGTTTCTATTCCTGCACAAACATCATGACCATGAAGCAAGTTGGAGAGGAAAGGGTTTATTCAGCTTATTTTCACATGGCTGTTGATCACCAGAGGAAGTCAGGACTGGAACTCAAGCAGGTTAGGGAGCAGGAGCTGATGCAGAGGCCATGGAGAGATGTTCCTTACTGGCTTACTTCTCCTGGCTTGCTCAGCCTGCTCTCTTATAGAACTCAAGACTTCCATCCCAGAGATGGCACCACCCACAAGCGGCCCTACCCTCTTGGTCACCAATTGAGAAAATGCCCCACAGCTGGATCTCATGGAGGCACTTCCCCAACTGAAACTCTTTTCTCTATGATAACTACAGCCTGTGTCAAGTTGACACACAAAACTAGCTAATACAGTTGGGAAGGTATTTACACCTCCAAGGATAGCTTCTGTCCACACCACACTGAAATAAAATGAGCCCTGCAGTGCTGTTCTTTGTACTCAATGCCAGCTTATCCCGTGATAGAGATACAATGGAGATACAGGGGATTTGTGTAGAGTGGCAAATCCCCTGTTCTTCATGCCACTTTCCCTACTATGAAACTTTCAGAAATTTCTGTGTCCCATTCCCCTGAATGTCCCATGTCTGGTAGTGATAGAGTCCTATGTACTGAATGTATGCTCTGGCCCTGACATCTAAGATCCTAAAAAGAGTCATAGGGTATTTCCTAATGGGATGTCTAGGCAAGAAAATGAAAAACCTGTGACCCTTAAAGGTAGACAGATGTCATATAGCAGATGGACATCATTATGTTGTAGATCAGCAGACACTGCTTAATCAGGCTGAGTACTACTAGCTTTGGCAGAGGTTTGTTTTTACATTCACCAGTCAAATTCGCTAAAACAGTTCTGGTCTCAAATTTCCACTTACCTCTATCCAGTACTGATCAAGCTTTTTGTTTACTTTCATAGAGTGAATTCTGCTCTTTTGAGGTCTATTATATCCCCTGGGAGGATTATATGGCCTTAATGAGCTCCAGCTGTCACCGTATATAAGTTTGTGTCACGTGGCACTGTGCAAGATGCAGATGTCTCTGGCAGTGCCTCATAACTCCAATGGATGATCTTGCCTCGATGGATGCATTTCAGATTACGAGAACCAAGATCAGCACTGGATTAGACTGCTAAGCATGTACAATTACACCCATGCAGCTGCCCCTTTTTTTCTTCCTCTGCAAATGCTCTGGTGCATTAAGCACATATGATTGTTAATTCCTTGCTCAATAAAATGTGAAATAGCTCCTTTTGTGTGAATGCAATCTCAGTGTATCTAACATTGTATGATGGGAAAGAGCCTAATGATGGCTCACATCTATATGTGTATATCAAGTCAAGGCATTATGACACTGTTATTATGCAGAAGGAAGAGATGATAAAGAATATGAAGGGAGTGAAAATAAACTTTGTTGCCATATTGGCTCCTAGCAGAGAGACAGGGTAGAAAAGGACAGTGTTGAAGTCCTCATGTAGGTTTGTGGAACTGCTTTGACCCAGTTCCTGAGCATGGGGTGGTGAAATACGCAGAATGTACTTGACTGTATTCCCCAGGCTGTGACCCAGTGGATGGGACTGTAGGGAAGCTCAAGAGCACTGTTTTACTCACAGGAAAAATGCAGTATGAAATTGGGCATAAAGCTGGAGCTGGTTTGAGTTTCATAGGCCTTCAAAAGTCCAGGCCTTGTTAACTGTCTCTGTGCCTCCCAGATACCACTGGGAGTTGCTGAAGAGCGAAGAATGGAGTCAGGGCATTGCAGACTGATTGTAGTCTCTAGCATGGTGTCAGGGCTGTGAGTTCTGGTTTTGTTCATTAGCAATTGTCTTTAGCTTGGATGAGACAGGTGGAAAGTAAAAATGCACCTTCTATGAGAGTTTTAGCTGAGGCTCTGTAGGCATCAGTAGATGAAAGAGGGAGTCCATGGTTCTAAACTGTTTATTAATGGATCATGGCAGAAATTGGATTAATACCCTACTTCTAAGGGTCTGATCAGAGATTATATACATTTTACAGGGAAGAATGTCTGGGAATAGAAGTTTATTCACTAAGCCCTCAGGGCTGCTAGGTAGTTCATTATCATGGAGAACTCTATTCTAGGTCTACTTGAGTACAGCTCCTGTCTCTTTATGTGCAGAGCATGGAATACGTTCCAGGTCAGGGTATTGATCCAATTTCTGCCATGATCCATCAATAAACAGTTAAGAACCATTGACTCCCTATTTAATTTACTGGGGAGTGTGGAAAAGGAATCTGC